>BTRK01000007.1:1173696-1334585 GCA_036245805.1 Pristionchus mayeri
GTAGTCGAGAGTGAACCTGCTCCTGAGAGAGAAGAAGTAGAGAAGGAGGACCGTGGTACCAAGGTATCGACTAAATGTTGAAATTTTGCCTCAACATTCTATTTCAAGGAGCTGATCCACCAAGGAGTCGAGAGTGAGCCTGCTCATGAGAGAGAAGAAGTAGAGAAGGAGGACCGTGGTACCAAGGTATCGACTAAATGTTGAAATTTTGCCTGAACATTCTATTTCAAGGAGCTGATCCACCAAGGAGTCGAGAGTGAACCTGCTCCTGAGAGAGAAGAAGTAGAGAAGGAGGACCGTGGTACCAAGGTATCGACTAAATGTTGAAATTTTGCCTCAACATTCTATTTCAAGGAGCTGATCCACCAAGGAGTCGAGAGTGAGCCTGCTCCTGAGAAAGAAGAAGTAGAGAAGGAGGACCGTGGTACCAAGGTATCGACTAAATGTTGAAATGTTGCCTCAACATTCTATTTCAAGGAGCTGATCCACCAAGGAGTCGAGAGTGAGCCTGCTCCTGAGAGAGAAGAAGTAGAGAAGGAGGACCGTGGTACCAAGGTATCGACTAAATGTTGAAATTTTGCCTCAACATTCTATTTCAAGGAGCTGATCCACCAAGGAGTCGAGAGTGAGCCTGCTCCTGAGAGAGAAGAAGTAGAGAAGGAGGACCGTGGTACCAAGGTATCGACTAAATGTTGAAATTTTGCCTGAACATTCTATTTCAAGGAGCTGATCCACCAAGGAGTCGAGAGTGAACCTGCTCCTGAGAGAGAAGAAGTAGAGAAGGAGGACCGTGGTACCAAGGTATCGACTAAATGTTGAAATTTTGCCTCAACATTCTATTTCAAGGAGCTGATCCACCAAGGAGTCGAGAGTGAGCCTGCTCCTGAGAGAGAAGAAGTAGAGAAGGAGGACCGTGGTACCAAGGTATCGACTAAATGTTGAAATTTTGCCTCAACATTCTATTTCAAGGAGCTGATCCACCAAGGAGTCGAGAGTGAGCCTGCTCCTGAGAGAGAAGAAGTAGAGAAGGAGGACCGTGGTACCAAGGTATCGACTAAATGTTGAAATTTTGCCTCAACATTCTATTTCAAGGAGCTGATCCACCAAGTAGTCGAGAGTGAGCCTGCTCCTGAGAGAGAAGAAGTAGAGAAGGAGGACCGTGGTACCAAGGTATCGATTAAATGTTGAAATTTTGCCTCAACATTCTATTTCAAGGAGCTGATCCACCAAGGAGTCGAGAGTGAGCCTGCTCATGAGAGAGAAGAAGTAGAGAAGGAGGACCGTGGTACCAAGGTATCGACTAAATGTTGAAATTTTGCCTCAACATTCTATTTCAAGGAGCTGATCCACCAAGGAGTCGAGAGTGAGCCTGCTCCTGAGAGAGAAGAAGTAGAGAAGGAGGACCGTGGTACCAAGGTATCGACTAAATGTTGAAATTTTGCCTGAACATTCTATTTCAAGGAGCTGATCCACCAAGGAGTCGAGAGTGAACCTGCTCCTGAGAGAGAAGAAGTAGAGAAGGAGGACCGTGGTACCAAGGTATCGACTAAATGTTGAAATTTTGCCTCAACATTCTATTTCAAGGAGCTGATCCACCAAGGAGTCGAGAGTGAGCCTGCTCCTGAGAGAGAAGAAGTAGAGAAGGAGGACCGTGGTACCAAGGTATCGACTAAATGTTGAAATTTTGCCTCAACATTCTATTTCAAGGAGCTGATCCACCAAGGAGTCGAGAGTGAGCCTGCTCCTGAGAGAGAAGAAGTAGAGAAGGAGGACCGTGGTACCAAGGTATCGACTAAATGTTGAAATTTTGCCTCAACATTCTATTTCAAGGAGCTGATCCACCAAGTAGTCGAGAGTGAGCCTGCTCCTGAGAGAGAAGAAGTAGAGAAGGAGGACCGTGGTACCAAGGTATCGACTAAATGTTGAAATTTTGCCTCAACATTCTATTTCAAGGAGCTGATCCACCAAGGAGTCGAGAGTGAGCCTGCTCCTGAGAGAGAAGAAGTAGAGAAGGAGGACCGTGGTACCAAGGTATCGACTAAATGTTGAAATTTTGCCTCAACATTCTATTTCAAGGAGCTGATCCACCAAGGAGTCGAGAGTGAGCCTGCTCCTGAGAGAGAAGAAGTAGAGAAGGAGGACCGTGGTACCAAGGTATCGACTAAATGTTGAAATTTTGCCTCAACATTCTATTTCAAGGAGCTGATCCACCAAGTAGTCGAGAGTGAGCCTGCTCCTGAGAGAGAAGAAGTAGAGAAGGAGGACCGTGGTACCAAGGTATCGATTAAATGTTGAAATTTTGCCTCAACATTCTATTTCAAGGAGCTGATCCACCAAGGAGTCGAGAGTGAGCCTGCTCATGAGAGAGAAGAAGTAGAGAAGGAGGACCGTGGTACCAAGGTATCGACTAAATGTTGAAATTTTGCCTCAACATTCTATTTCAAGGAGCTGATCCACCAAGGAGTCGAGAGTGAGCCTGCTCCTGAGAGAGAAGAAGTAGAGAAGGAGGACCGTGGTACCAAGGTATCGACTAAATGTTGAAATTTTGCCTCAACATTCTATTTCAAGGAGCTGATCCACCAAGGAGTCGAGAGTGAGCCTGCTCCTGAGAGAGAAGAAGTAGAGAAGGAGGACCGTGGTACCAAGGTATCGACTAAATGTTGAAATTTTGCCTCAACATTCTATTTCAAGGAGCTGATCCACCAAGGAGTCGAGAGTGAGCCTGCTCCTGAGAGAGAAGAAGTAGAGAAGGAGGACCGTGGTACCAAGGTATCGACTAAATGTTGAAATTTTGCCTCAACATTCTATTTCAAGGAGCTGATCCACCAAGTAGTCGAGAGTGAGCCTGCTCCTGAGAGAGAAGAAGTAGAGAAGGAGGACCGTGGTACCAAGGTATCGATTAAATGTTGAAATTTTGCCTCAACATTCTATTTCAAGGAGCTGATCCACCAAGGAGTCGAGAGTGAGCCTGCTCATGAGAGAGAAGAAGTAGAGAAGGAGGACCGTGGTACCAAGGTATCGATTAAATGTTGAAATTTTGCCTCAACATTCTATTTCAAGGAGCTGATCCACCAAGGAGTCGAGAGTGAGCCTGCTCATGAGAGAGAAGAAGTAGAGAAGGAGGACCGTGGTACCAAGGTATCGACTAAATGTTGAAATTTTGCCTGAACATTCTATTTCAAGGAGCTGATCCACCAAGGAGTCGAGAGTGAACCTGCTCCTGAGAGAGAAGAAGTAGAGAAGGAGGACCGTGGTACCAAGGTATCGATTAAATGTTGAAATTTTGCCTCAACATTCTATTTCAAGGAGCTGATCCACCAAGGAGTCGAGAGTGAGCCTGCTCATGAGAGAGAAGAAGTAGAGAAGGAGGACCGTGGTACCAAGGTATCGACTAAATGTTGAAATTTTGCCTGAACATTCTATTTCAAGGAGCTGATCCACCAAGGAGTCGAGAGTGAACCTGCTCCTGAGAGAGAAGAAGTAGAGAAGGAGGACCGTGGTACCAAGGTATCGACTAAATGTTGAAATTTTGCCTCAACATTCTATTTCAAGGAGCTGATCCACCAAGGAGTCGAGAGTGAGCCTGCTCCTGAGAGAGAAGAAGTAGAGAAGGAGGACCGTGGTACCAAGGTATCGACTAAATGTTGAAATTTTGCCTCAACATTCTATTTCAAGGAGCTGATCCACCAAGTAGTCGAGAGTGAGCCTGCTCCTGAGAGAGAAGAAGTAGAGAAGGAGGACCGTGGTACCAAGGTATCGATTAAATGTTGAAATTTTGCCTCAACATTCTATTTCAAGGAGCTGATCCACCAAGGAGTCGAGAGTGAGCCTGCTCATGAGAGAGAAGAAGTAGAGAAGGAGGACCGTGGTACCAAGGTATCGACTAAATGTTGAAATTTTGCCTGAACATTCTATTTCAAGGAGCTGATCCACCAAGGAGTCGAGAGTGAACCTGCTCCTGAGAGAGAAGAAGTAGAGAAGGAGGACCGTGGTACCAAGGTATCGATTAAATGTTGAAATTTTGCCTCAACATTCTATTTCAAGGAGCTGATCCACCAAGGAGTCGAGAGTGAGCCTGCTCATGAGAGAGAAGAAGTAGAGAAGGAGGACCGTGGTACCAAGGTATCGACTAAATGTTGAAATTTTGCCTGAACATTCTATTTCAAGGAGCTGATCCACCAAGGAGTCGAGAGTGAACCTGCTCCTGAGAGAGAAGAAGTAGAGAAGGAGGACCGTGGTACCAAGGTATCGATTAAATGTTGAAATTTTGCCTCAACATTCTATTTCAAGGAGCTGATCCACCAAGGAGTCGAGAGTGAGCCTGCTCATGAGAGAGAAGAAGTAGAGAAGGAGGACCGTGGTACCAAGGTATCGACTAAATGTTGAAATTTTGCCTGAACATTCTATTTCAAGGAGCTGATCCACCAAGGAGTCGAGAGTGAACCTGCTCCTGAGAGAGAAGAAGTAGAGAACTAGGACCGTGGTACCAAGGTATCGATTAAATGTTGAAATTTTGCCTCAACATTCTATTTCAAGGAGCTGATCCACCAAGGAGTCGAGAGTGAGCCTGCTCATGAGAGAGAAGAAGTAGAGAAGGAGGACCGTGGTACCAAGGTATCGACTAAATGTTGAAATTTTGCCTGAACATTCTATTTCAAGGAGCTGATCCACCAAGGAGTCGAGAGTGAACCTGCTCCTGAGAGAGAAGAAGTAGAGAAGGAGGACCGTGGTACCAAGGTATCGACTAAATGTTGAAATTTTGCCTCAACATTCTATTTCAAGGAGCTGATCCACCAAGGAGTCGAGAGTGAGCCTGCTCCTGAGAGAGAAGAAGTAGAGAAGGAGGACCGTGGTACCAAGGTATCGACTAAATGTTGAAATTTTGCCTCAACATTCTATTTCAAGGAGCTGATCCACCAAGGAGTCGAGAGTGAGCCTGCTCCTGAGAAAGAAGAAGTAGAGAAGGAGGACCGTGGTACCAAGGTATCGACTAAATGTTGAAATTTTGCCTCAACATTCTATTTCAAGGAGCTGATCCACCAAGGAGTCGAGAGTGAGCCTGCTCCTGAGAGAGAAGAAGTAGAGAAGGAGGACCGTGGTACCAAGGTATCGACTAAATGTTGAAATTTTGCCTGAACATTCTATTTCAAGGAGCTGATCCACCAAGGAGTCGAGAGTGAACCTGCTCCTGAGAGAGAAGAAGTAGAGAAGGAGGACCGTGGTACCAAGGTATCGATTAAATGTTGAAATTTTGCCTCAACATTCTATTTCAAGGAGCTGATCCACCAAGGAGTCGAGAGTGAGCCTGCTCATGAGAGAGAAGAAGTAGAGAAGGAGGACCGTGGTACCAAGGTATCGACTAAATGTTGAAATTTTGCCTGAACATTCTATTTCAAGGAGCTGATCCACCAAGGAGTCGAGAGTGAACCTGCTCCTGAGAGAGAAGAAGTAGAGAAGGAGGACCGTGGTACCAAGGTATCGACTAAATGTTGAAATTTTGCCTCAACATTCTATTTCAAGGAGCTGATCCACCAAGGAGTCGAGAGTGAGCCTGCTCCTGAGAAAGAAGAAGTAGAGAAGGAGGACCGTGGTACCAAGGTATCGACTAAATGTTGAAATTTTGCCTCAACATTCTATTTCAAGGAGCTGATCCACCAAGGAGTCGAGAGTGAGCCTGCTCCTGAGAGAGAAGAAGTAGAGAAGGAGGACCGTGGTACCAAGGTATCGACTAAATGTTGAAATTTTGCCTGAACATTCTATTTCAAGGAGCTGATCCACCAAGGAGTCGAGAGTGAGCCTGCTCATGAGAGAGAAGAAGTAGAGAAGGAGGACCGTGGTACCAAGGTATCGACTAAATGTTGAAATTTTGCCTGAACATTCTATTTCAAGGAGCTGATCCACCAAGGAGTCGAGAGTGAACCTGCTCCTGAGAGAGAAGAAGTAGAGAAGGAGGACCGTGGTACCAAGGTATCGATTAAATGTTGAAATTTTGCCTCAACATTCTATTTCAAGGAGCTGATCCACCAAGGAGTCGAGAGTGAGCCTGCTCATGAGAGAGAAGAAGTAGAGAACTAGGACCGTGGTACCAAGGTATCGATTAAATGTTGAAATTTTGCCTCAACATTCTATTTCAAGGAGCTGATCCACCAAGGAGTCGAGAGTGAGCCTGCTCATGAGAGAGAAGAAGTAGAGAAGGAGGACCGTGGTACCAAGGTATCGACTAAATGTTGAAATTTTGCCTGAACATTCTATTTCAAGGAGCTGATCCACCAAGGAGTCGAGAGTGAACCTGCTCCTGAGAGAGAAGAAGTAGAGAAGGAGGACCGTGGTACCAAGGTATCGACTAAATGTTGAAATTTTGCCTCAACATTCTATTTCAAGGAGCTGATCCACCAAGGAGTCGAGAGTGAGCCTGCTCCTGAGAAAGAAGAAGTAGAGAAGGAGGACCGTGGTACCAAGGTATCGACTAAATGTTGAAATTTTGCCTCAACATTCTATTTCAAGGAGCTGATCCACCAAGGAGTCGAGAGTGAGCCTGCTCCTGAGAGAGAAGAAGTAGAGAAGGAGGACCGTGGTACCAAGGTATCGACTAAATGTTGAAATTTTGCCTCAACATTCTATTTCAAGGAGCTGATCCACCAAGGAGTCGAGAGTGAGTCTGCTCCTGAGAGAGAAGAAGTAGAGAAGGAGGACCGTGGTGCCAAGGTATCGATTAAATGTTGAAATTTTGCCTCAACATTCTATTTCAAGGAGCTGATCCACCAAGGAGTCGAGAGTGAACCTGCTCCTGAGAGAGAAGAAGTAGAGAAGGGGGACCGTGGTAACAAGGTATCGACTAAATGTTGAAATTTTGCCTGAACATTCTATTTCAAGGAGCTGATCCACCAAGGAGTCGAGAGTGAGCCTGCTCCTGAGAGAGAAGAAGTAGAGAAGGAGGACCGTGGTACCAAGGTATCGACTAAATGTTGAAATTTTGCCTCAACATTCTATTTCAAGGAGCTGATCCACCAAGTAGTCGAGAGTGAGCCTGCTCCTGAGAGAGAAGAAGTAGAGAAGGAGGACCGTGGTACCAAGGTATCGATTAAATGTTGAAATTTTGCCTCAACATTCTATTTCAAGGAGCTGATCCACCAAGGAGTCGAGAGTGAGCCTGCTCATGAGAGAGAAGAAGTAGAGAAGGAGGACCGTGGTACCAAGGTATCGACTAAATGTTGAAATTTTGCCTGAACATTCTATTTCAAGGAGCTGATCCACCAAGGAGTCGAGAGTGAACCTGCTCCTGAGAGAGAAGAAGTAGAGAAGGAGGACCGTGGTACCAAGGTATCGACTAAATGTTGAAATTTTGCCTCAACATTCTATTTCAAGGAGCTGATCCACCAAGGAGTCGAGAGTGAGCCTGCTCCTGAGAAAGAAGAAGTAGAGAAGGAGGACCGTGGTACCAAGGTATCGACTAAATGTTGAAATTTTGCCTCAACATTCTATTTCAAGGAGCTGATCCACCAAGGAGTCGAGAGTGAGCCTGCTCCTGAGAGAGAAGAAGTAGAGATAGGAGGACCGTGGTACCAAGGTATCGACTAAATGTTGAAATTTTGCCTCAACATTCTATTTCAAGGAGCTGATCCACCAAGGAGTCGAGAGTGAACCTGCTCCTGAGAGAGAAGAAGTAGAGAAGGAGGACCGTGGTACCAAGGTATCGACTAAATGTTGAAATTTTGCCTCAACATTCTATTTCAAGGAGCTGATCCACCAAGGAGTCGAGAGTGAGCCTGCTCCTGAGAAAGAAGAAGTAGAGAAGGAGGACCGTGGTACCAAGGTATCGACTAAATGTTGAAATTTTGCCTCAACATTCTATTTCAAGGAGCTGATCCACCAAGGAGTCGAGAGTGAACCTGCTCCTGAGAGAGAAGAAGTAGAGAAGGAGGACCGTGGTACCAAGGTATCGACTAAATGTTGAAATTTTGCCTCAACATTCTATTTCAAGGAGCTGATCCACCAAGGAGTCGAGAGTGAGTCTGCTCCTGAGAGAGAAGAAGTAGAGAAGGAGGACCGTGGTGCCAAGGTATCGATTAAATGTTGAAATTTTGCCTCAACATTCTATTTCAAGGAGCTGATCCACCAAGGAGTCGAGAGTGAACCTGCTCCTGAGAGAGAAGAAGTAGAGAAGGGGGACCGTGGTAACAAGGTATCGACTAAATGTTGAAATTTTGCCTGAACATTCTATTTCAAGGAGCTGATCCACCAAGGAGTCGAGAGTGAGCCTGCTCCTGAGAGAGAAGAAGTAGAGAAGGAGGACCGTGGTACCAAGGTATCGACTAAATGTTGAAATTTTGCCTCAACATTCTATTTCAAGGAGCTGATCCACCAAGTAGTCGAGAGTGAGCCTGCTCCTGAGAGAGAAGAAGTAGAGAAGGAGGACCGTGGTACCAAGGTATCGATTAAATGTTGAAATTTTGCCTCAACATTCTATTTCAAGGAGCTGATCCACCAAGGAGTCGAGAGTGAGCCTGCTCATGAGAGAGAAGAAGTAGAGAAGGAGGACCGTGGTACCAAGGTATCGACTAAATGTTGAAATTTTGCCTGAACATTCTATTTCAAGGAGCTGATCCACCAAGGAGTCGAGAGTGAACCTGCTCCTGAGAGAGAAGAAGTAGAGAAGGAGGACCGTGGTACCAAGGTATCGACTAAATGTTGAAATTTTGCCTCAACATTCTATTTCAAGGAGCTGATCCACCAAGGAGTCGAGAGTGAGCCTGCTCCTGAGAAAGAAGAAGTAGAGAAGGAGGACCGTGGTACCAAGGTATCGACTAAATGTTGAAATTTTGCCTCAACATTCTATTTCAAGGAGCTGATCCACCAAGGAGTCGAGAGTGAGCCTGCTCCTGAGAGAGAAGAAGTAGAGATAGGAGGACCGTGGTACCAAGGTATCGACTAAATGTTGAAATTTTGCCTCAACATTCTATTTCAAGGAGCTGATCCACCAAGTAGTCGAGAGTGAGCCTGCTCCTGAGAGAGAAGAAGTAGAGAAGGAGGACCGTGGTACCAAGGTATCGATTAAATGTTGAAATTTTGCCTCAACATTCTATTTCAAGGAGCTGATCCACCAAGGAGTCGAGAGTGAGCCTGCTCCTGAGAGAGAAGAAGTAGAGAAGGAGGACCGTGGTACCAAGGTATCGACTAAATGTTGAAATTTTGCCTCAACATTCTATTTCAAGGAGCTGATCCACCAAGTAGTCGAGAGTGAGCCTGCTCCTGAGAGAGAAGAAGTAGAGAAGGAGGACCGTGGTACCAAGGTATCGATTAAATGTTGAAATTTTGCCTCAACATTCTATTTCAAGGAGCTGATCCACCAAGGAGTCGAGAGTGAGCCTGCTCATGAGAGAGAAGAAGTAGAGAAGGAGGACCGTGGTACCAAGGTATCGACTAAATGTTGAAATTTTGCCTGAACATTCTATTTCAAGGAGCTGATCCACCAAGGAGTCGAGAGTGAACCTGCTCCTGAGAGAGAAGAAGTAGAGAAGGAGGACCGTGGTACCAAGGTATCGACTAAATGTTGAAATTTTGCCTCAACATTCTATTTCAAGGAGCTGATCCACCAAGGAGTCGAGAGTGAGCCTGCTCCTGAGAGAGAAGAAGTAGAGAAGGAGGACCGTGGTACCAAGGTATCGACTAAATGTTGAAATTTTGCCTCAACGTTCTATTTCAAGGAGCTGATCCACCAAGGAGTCGAGAGTGAGCCTGCTCCTGAGAGAGAAGAAGTAGAGAAGGAGGACCGTGGTACCAAGGTATCGACTAAATGTTGAAATTTTGCCTCAACATTCTATTTCAAGGAGCTGATCCACCAAGTAGTCGAGAGTGAGCCTGCTCCTGAGAGAGAAGAAGTAGAGAAGGAGGACCGTGGTACCAAGGTATCGATTAAATGTTGAAATTTTGCCTCAACATTCTATTTCAAGGAGCTGATCCACCAAGGAGTCGAGAGTGAGCCTGCTCATGAGAGAGAAGAAGTAGAGAAGGAGGACCGTGGTACCAAGGTATCGACTAAATGTTGAAATTTTGCCTGAACATTCTATTTCAAGGAGCTGATCCACCAAGGAGTCGAGAGTGAACCTGCTCCTGAGAGAGAAGAAGTAGAGAAGGAGGACCGTGGTACCAAGGTATCGACTAAATGTTGAAATTTTGCCTCAACATTCTATTTCAAGGAGCTGATCCACCAAGGAGTCGAGAGTGAGCCTGCTCCTGAGAGAGAAGAAGTAGAGAAGGAGGACCGTGGTACCAAGGTATCGACTAAATGTTGAAATTTTGCCTCAACATTCTATTTCAAGGAGCTGATCCACCAAGGAGTCGAGAGTGAGCCTGCTCCTGAGAGAGAAGAAGTAGAGAAGGAGGACCGTGGTACCAAGGTATCGACTAAATGTTGAAATTTTGCCTCAACATTCTATTTCAAGGAGCTGATCCACCAAGTAGTCGAGAGTGAGCCTGCTCCTGAGAGAGAAGAAGTAGAGAAGGAGGACCGTGGTACCAAGGTATCGATTAAATGTTGAAATTTTGCCTCAACATTCTATTTCAAGGAGCTGATCCACCAAGGAGTCGAGAGTGAGCCTGCTCATGAGAGAGAAGAAGTAGAGAAGGAGGACCGTGGTACCAAGGTATCGACTAAATGTTGAAATTTTGCCTGAACATTCTATTTCAAGGAGCTGATCCACCAAGGAGTCGAGAGTGAACCTGCTCCTGAGAGAGAAGAAGTAGAGAAGGAGGACCGTGGTACCAAGGTATCGACTAAATGTTGAAATTTTGCCTCAACATTCTATTTCAAGGAGCTGATCCACCAAGGAGTCGAGAGTGAGCCTGCTCCTGAGAGAGAAGAAGTAGAGAAGGAGGACCGTGGTACCAAGGTATCGACTAAATGTTGAAATTTTGCCTCAACATTCTATTTCAAGGAGCTGATCCACCAAGGAGTCGAGAGTGAGCCTGCTCCTGAGAGAGAAGAAGTAGAGAAGGAGGACCGTGGTACCAAGGTATCGACTAAATGTTGAAATTTTGCCTCAACATTCTATTTCAAGGAGCTGATCCACCAAGTAGTCGAGAGTGAGCCTGCTCCTGAGAGAGAAGAAGTAGAGAAGGAGGACCGTGGTACCAAGGTATCGATTAAATGTTGAAATTTTGCCTCAACATTCTATTTCAAGGAGCTGATCCACCAAGGAGTCGAGAGTGAGCCTGCTCATGAGAGAGAAGAAGTAGAGAAGGAGGACCGTGGTACCAAGGTATCGACTAAATGTTGAAATTTTGCCTCAACATTCTATTTCAAGGAGCTGATCCACCAAGTAGTCGAGAGTGAGCCTGCTCCTGAGAGAGAAGAAGTAGAGAAGGAGGACCGTGGTACCAAGGTATCGATTAAATGTTGAAATTTTGCCTCAACATTCTATTTCAAGGAGCTGATCCACCAAGGAGTCGAGAGTGAGCCTGCTCATGAGAGAGAAGAAGTAGAGAAGGAGGACCGTGGTACCAAGGTATCGACTAAATGTTGAAATTTTGCCTGAACATTCTATTTCAAGGAGCTGATCCACCAAGGAGTCGAGAGTGAACCTGCTCCTGAGAGAGAAGAAGTAGAGAAGGAGGACCGTGGTACCAAGGTATCGACTAAATGTTGAAATTTTGCCTCAACATTCTATTTCAAGGAGCTGATCCACCAAGGAGTCGAGAGTGAGCCTGCTCCTGAGAGAGAAGAAGTAGAGAAGGAGGACCGTGGTACCAAGGTATCGACTAAATGTTGAAATTTTGCCTCAACATTCTATTTCAAGGAGCTGATCCACCAAGGAGTCGAGAGTGAGCCTGCTCCTGAGAGAGAAGAAGTAGAGAAGGAGGACCGTGGTACCAAGGTATCGACTAAATGTTGAAATTTTGCCTCAACATTCTATTTCAAGGAGCTGATCCACCAAGTAGTCGAGAGTGAGCCTGCTCCTGAGAGAGAAGAAGTAGAGAAGGAGGACCGTGGTACCAAGGTATCGATTAAATGTTGAAATTTTGCCTCAACATTCTATTTCAAGGAGCTGATCCACCAAGGAGTCGAGAGTGAGCCTGCTCATGAGAGAGAAGAAGTAGAGAAGGAGGACCGTGGTACCAAGGTATCGACTAAATGTTGAAATTTTGCCTGAACATTCTATTTCAAGGAGCTGATCCACCAAGGAGTCGAGAGTGAACCTGCTCCTGAGAGAGAAGAAGTAGAGAAGGAGGACCGTGGTACCAAGGTATCGACTAAATGTTGAAATTTTGCCTCAACATTCTATTTCAAGGAGCTGATCCACCAAGGAGTCGAGAGTGAGCCTGCTCCTGAGAGAGAAGAAGTAGAGAAGGAGGACCGTGGTACCAAGGTATCGACTAAATGTTGAAATTTTGCCTCAACATTCTATTTCAAGGAGCTGATCCACCAAGGAGTCGAGAGTGAGCCTGCTCCTGAGAGAGAAGAAGTAGAGAAGGAGGACCGTGGTGCCAAGGTATCGATTAAATGTTGAAATTTTGCCTCAACATTCTATTTCAAGGAGCTGATCCACCAAGGAGTCGAGAGTGAACCTGCTCCTGAGAGAGAAGAAGTAGAGAAGGGGGACCGTGGTAACAAGGTATCGACTAAATGTTGAAATTTTGCCTGAACATTCTATTTCAAGGAGCTGATCCACCAAGGAGTCGAGAGTGAGCCTGCTCCTGAGAGAGAAGAAGTAGAGAAGGAGGACCGTGGTACCAAGGTATCGACTAAATGTTGAAATTTTGCCTCAACATTCTATTTCAAGGAGCTGATCCACCAAGTAGTCGAGAGTGAGCCTGCTCCTGAGAGAGAAGAAGTAGAGAAGGAGGACCGTGGTACCAAGGTATCGATTAAATGTTGAAATTTTGCCTCAACATTCTATTTCAAGGAGCTGATCCACCAAGGAGTCGAGAGTGAGCCTGCTCATGAGAGAGAAGAAGTAGAGAAGGAGGACCGTGGTACCAAGGTATCGACTAAATGTTGAAATTTTGCCTGAACATTCTATTTCAAGGAGCTGATCCACCAAGGAGTCGAGAGTGAACCTGCTCCTGAGAGAGAAGAAGTAGAGAAGGAGGACCGTGGTACCAAGGTATCGACTAAATGTTGAAATTTTGCCTCAACATTCTATTTCAAGGAGCTGATCCACCAAGGAGTCGAGAGTGAGCCTGCTCCTGAGAGAGAAGAAGTAGAGAAGGAGGACCGTGGTACCAAGGTATCGATTAAATGTTGAAATTTTGCCTCAACATTCTATTTCAAGGAGCTGATCCACCAAGGAGTCGAGAGTGAGCCTGCTCATGAGAGAGAAGAAGTAGAGAAGGAGGACCGTGGTACCAAGGTATCGACTAAATGTTGAAATTTTGCCTGAACATTCTATTTCAAGGAGCTGATCCACCAAGGAGTCGAGAGTGAACCTGCTCCTGAGAGAGAAGAAGTAGAGAAGGAGGACCGTGGTACCAAGGTATCGACTAAATGTTGAAATTTTGCCTCAACATTCTATTTCAAGGAGCTGATCCACCAAGGAGTCGAGAGTGAGCCTGCTCCTGAGAGAGAAGAAGTAGAGAAGGAGGACCGTGGTACCAAGGTATCGATTAAATGTTGAAATTTTGCCTCAACATTCTATTTCAAGGAGCTGATCCACCAAGGAGTCGAGAGTGAGCCTGCTCATGAGAGAGAAGAAGTAGAGAAGGAGGACCGTGGTACCAAGGTATCGACTAAATGTTGAAATTTTGCCTGAACATTCTATTTCAAGGAGCTGATCCACCAAGGAGTCGAGAGTGAACCTGCTCCTGAGAGAGAAGAAGTAGAGAAGGAGGACCGTGGTACCAAGGTATCGATTAAATGTTGAAATTTTGCCTCAACATTCTATTTCAAGGAGCTGATCCACCAAGGAGTCGAGAGTGAGCCTGCTCCTGAGAGAGAAGAAGTAGAGAAGGAGGACCGTGGTACCAAGGTATCGACTAAATGTTGAAATTTTGCCTCAACATTCTATTTCAAGGAGCTGATCCACCAAGTAGTCGAGAGTGAGCCTGCTCCTGAGAGAGAAGAAGTAGAGAAGGAGGACCGTGGTACCAAGGTATCGATTAAATGTTGAAATTTTGCCTCAACATTCTATTTCAAGGAGCTGATCCACCAAGGAGTCGAGAGTGAGCCTGCTCATGAGAGAGAAGAAGTAGAGAAGGAGGACCGTGGTACCAAGGTATCGACTAAATGTTGAAATTTTGCCTGAACATTCTATTTCAAGGAGCTGATCCACCAAGGAGTCGAGAGTGAACCTGCTCCTGAGAGAGAAGAAGTAGAGAAGGAGGACCGTGGTACCAAGGTATCGACTAAATGTTGAAATTTTGCCTCAACATTCTATTTCAAGGAGCTGATCCACCAAGGAGTCGAGAGTGAGCCTGCTCCTGAGAGAGAAGAAGTAGAGAAGGAGGACCGTGGTACCAAGGTATCGACTAAATGTTGAAATTTTGCCTCAACATTCTATTTCAAGGAGCTGATCCACCAAGGAGTCGAGAGTGAGCCTGCTCCTGAGAGAGAAGAAGTAGAGAAGGAGGACCGTGGTGCCAAGGTATCGATTAAATGTTGAAATTTTGCCTCAACATTCTATTTCAAGGAGCTGATCCACCAAGGAGTCGAGAGTGAACCTGCTCCTGAGAGAGAAGAAGTAGAGAAGGGGGACCGTGGTAACAAGGTATCGACTAAATGTTGAAATTTTGCCTGAACATTCTATTTCAAGGAGCTGATCCACCAAGGAGTCGAGAGTGAGCCTGCTCCTGAGAGAGAAGAAGTAGAGAAGGAGGACCGTGGTACCAAGGTATCGACTAAATGTTGAAATTTTGCCTCAACATTCTATTTCAAGGAGCTGATCCACCAAGTAGTCGAGAGTGAGCCTGCTCCTGAGAGAGAAGAAGTAGAGAAGGAGGACCGTGGTACCAAGGTATCGATTAAATGTTGAAATTTTGCCTGAACATTCTATTTCAAGGAGCTGATCCACCAAGGAGTCGAGAGTGAACCTGCTCCTGAGAGAGAAGAAGTAGAGAAGGAGGACCGTGGTACCAAGGTATCGACTAAATGTTGAAATTTTGCCTCAACATTCTATTTCAAGGAGCTGATCCACCAAGGAGTCGAGAGTGAGCCTGCTCCTGAGAGAGAAGAAGTAGAGAAGGAGGACCGTGGTACCAAGGTATCGACTAAATGTTGAAATTTTGCCTCAACATTCTATTTCAAGGAGCTGATCCACCAAGTAGTCGAGAGTGAGCCTGCTCCTGAGAGAGAAGAAGTAGAGAAGGAGGACCGTGGTACCAAGGTATCGATTAAATGTTGAAATTTTGCCTCAACATTCTATTTCAAGGAGCTGATCCACCAAGGAGTCGAGAGTGAGCCTGCTCATGAGAGAGAAGAAGTAGAGAAGGAGGACCGTGGTACCAAGGTATCGACTAAATGTTGAAATTTTGCCTGAACATTCTATTTCAAGGAGCTGATCCACCAAGGAGTCGAGAGTGAACCTGCTCCTGAGAGAGAAGAAGTAGAGAAGGAGGACCGTGGTACCAAGGTATCGATTAAATGTTGAAATTTTGCCTCAACATTCTATTTCAAGGAGCTGATCCACCAAGGAGTCGAGAGAGAGCCTGCTTATGAGAGAGAAGAAGTAGAGAAGGAGGACCGTGGTACCAAGGTATCGACTAAATGTTGAAATTTTGCCTGAACATTCTATTTCAAGGAGCTGATCCACCAAGGAGTCGAGAGTGAACCTGCTCCTGAGAGAAAAGAAGTAGAGAAGGAGGACCGTGGTACCAAGGTATCGACTAAATGTTGAAATTTTGCCTCAACATTCTATTTCAAGGAGCTGATCCACCAAGGAGTCGAGAGTGAGCCTGCTCATGAGAGAGAAGAAGTAGAGAAGGAGGACCGTGGTACCAAGGTATCGACTAAATGTTGAAATTTTGCCTGAACATTCTATTTCAAGGAGCTGATCCACCAAGGAGTCGAGAGTGAACCTGCTCCTGAGAGAGAAGAAGTAGAGAAGGAGGACCGTGGTACCAAGGTATCGACTAAATGTTGAAATTTTGCCTCAACATTCTATTTCAAGGAGCTGATCCACCAAGGAGTCGAGAGTGAGCCTGCTCCTGAGAGAGAAGAAGTAGAGAAGGAGGACCGTGGTACCAAGGTATCGACTAAATGTTGAAATTTTGCCTCAACATTCTATTTCAAGGAGCTGATCCACCAAGGAGTCGAGAGTGAGCCTGCTCCTGAGAGAGAAGAAGTAGAGAAGGAGGACCGTGGTGCCAAGGTATCGA
The DNA here is from genome assembly GCA_036245805.1 of Pristionchus mayeri. Lineage (NCBI taxonomy): Eukaryota > Metazoa > Nematoda > Chromadorea > Rhabditida > Neodiplogasteridae > Pristionchus > Pristionchus mayeri. Next base: position 1,190,005 of record BTRK01000007.1, read on the forward strand.
TTAAATGTTGAAATTTTGCCTCAACATTCTATTTCAAGGAGCTGATCCACCAAGGAGTCGAGAGTGAACCTGCTCCTGAGAGAGAAGAAGTAGAGAAGGAGGACCGTGGTAACAAGGTATCGACTAAATGTTGAAATTTTGCCTGAACATTCTATTTCAAGGAGCTGATCCACCAAGGAGTCGAGAGTGAGCCTGCTCCTGAGAAAGAAGAAGTAGAGAAGGAGGACCATGGTGCCAAGGTAACGATTAAATGTTGAAATTTTGCCTCAACATTCTATTTCAAGGAGCTGATCCACCAAGGAGTCGAGAGTGAGCCTGCTCCTGAGAAAGAAGAAGTAGAGAAGGAGGACCATGGTGCCAAGGTAACGATTAAATGTTGAAATTTTGCCTCAACATTCTATTTCAAGGAGCTGATCCACCAAGGAGTCGAGAGTGAGCCTGCTCATGAGAGAGAAGAAGTAGAGAAGGAGGACCGTGGTACCAAGGTATCGACTAAATGTTGAAATTTTGCCTGAACATTCTATTTCAAGGAGCTGATCCACCAAGGAGTCGAGAGTGAACCTGCTCCTGAGAGAGAAGAAGTAGAGAAGGAGGACCGTGGTACCAAGGTATCGACTAAATGTTGAAATTTTGCCTCAACATTCTATTTCAAGGAGCTGATCCACCAAGGAGTCGAGAGTGAGCCTGCTCCTGAGAGAGAAGAAGTAGAGAAGGAGGACCGTGGTACCAAGGTATCGACTAAATGTTGAAATTTTGCCTCAACATTCTATTTCAAGGAGCTGATCCACCAAGGAGTCGAGAGTGAGCCTGCTCCTGAGAGAGAAGAAGTAGAGAAGGAGGACCGTGGTGCCAAGGTATCGATTAAATGTTGAAATTTTGCCTCAACATTCTATTTCAAGGAGCTGATCCACCAAGGAGTCGAGAGTGAACCTGCTCCTGAGAGAGAAGAAGTAGAGAAGGGGGACCGTGGTAACAAGGTATCGACTAAATGTTGAAATTTTGCCTGAACATTCTATTTCAAGGAGCTGATCCACCAAGGAGTCGAGAGTGAGCCTGCTCCTGAGAGAGAAGAAGTAGAGAAGGAGGACCGTGGTACCAAGGTATCGACTAAATGTTGAAATTTTGCCTCAACATTCTATTTCAAGGAGCTGATCCACCAAGTAGTCGAGAGTGAGCCTGCTCCTGAGAGAGAAGAAGTAGAGAAGGAGGACCGTGGTACCAAGGTATCGATTAAATGTTGAAATTTTGCCTGAACATTCTATTTCAAGGAGCTGATCCACCAAGGAGTCGAGAGTGAACCTGCTCCTGAGAGAGAAGAAGTAGAGAAGGAGGACCGTGGTACCAAGGTATCGACTAAATGTTGAAATTTTGCCTCAACATTCTATTTCAAGGAGCTGATCCACCAAGGAGTCGAGAGTGAGCCTGCTCCTGAGAGAGAAGAAGTAGAGAAGGAGGACCGTGGTACCAAGGTATCGACTAAATGTTGAAATTTTGCCTCAACATTCTATTTCAAGGAGCTGATCCACCAAGTAGTCGAGAGTGAGCCTGCTCCTGAGAGAGAAGAAGTAGAGAAGGAGGACCGTGGTACCAAGGTATCGATTAAATGTTGAAATTTTGCCTCAACATTCTATTTCAAGGAGCTGATCCACCAAGGAGTCGAGAGTGAGCCTGCTCATGAGAGAGAAGAAGTAGAGAAGGAGGACCGTGGTACCAAGGTATCGACTAAATGTTGAAATTTTGCCTGAACATTCTATTTCAAGGAGCTGATCCACCAAGGAGTCGAGAGTGAACCTGCTCCTGAGAGAGAAGAAGTAGAGAAGGAGGACCGTGGTACCAAGGTATCGATTAAATGTTGAAATTTTGCCTCAACATTCTATTTCAAGGAGCTGATCCACCAAGGAGTCGAGAGTGAGCCTGCTCATGAGAGAGAAGAAGTAGAGAAGGAGGACCGTGGTACCAAGGTATCGACTAAATGTTGAAATTTTGCCTCAACATTCTATTTCAAGGAGCTGATCCACCAAGGAGTCGAGAGTGAGCCTGCTCCTGAGAGAGAAGAAGTAGAGAAGGAGGACCGTGGTACCAAGGTATCGACTAAATGTTGAAATTTTGCCTCAACATTCTATTTCAAGGAGCTGATCCACCAAGTAGTCGAGAGTGAGCCTGCTCCTGAGAGAGAAGAAGTAGAGAAGGAGGACCGTGGTACCAAGGTATCGATTAAATGTTGAAATTTTGCCTCAACATTCTATTTCAAGGAGCTGATCCACCAAGGAGTCGAGAGTGAGCCTGCTCATGAGAGAGAAGAAGTAGAGAAGGAGGACCGTGGTACCAAGGTATCGACTAAATGTTGAAATTTTGCCTGAACATTCTATTTCAAGGAGCTGATCCACCAAGGAGTCGAGAGTGAACCTGCTCCTGAGAGAGAAGAAGTAGAGAAGGAGGACCGTGGTACCAAGGTATCGATTAAATGTTGAAATTTTGCCTCAACATTCTATTTCAAGGAGCTGATCCACCAAGGAGTCGAGAGTGAGCCTGCTCATGAGAGAGAAGAAGTAGAGAAGGAGGACCGTGGTACCAAGGTATCGACTAAATGTTGAAATTTTGCCTGAACATTCTATTTCAAGGAGCTGATCCACCAAGGAGTCGAGAGTGAACCTGCTCCTGAGAGAGAAGAAGTAGAGAAGGAGGACCGTGGTACCAAGGTATCGACTAAATGTTGAAATTTTGCCTCAACATTCTATTTCAAGGAGCTGATCCACCAAGGAGTCGAGAGTGAGCCTGCTCCTGAGAAAGAAGAAGTAGAGAAGGAGGACCGTGGTACCAAGGTATCGACTAAATGTTGAAATTTTGCCTCAACATTCTATTTCAAGGAGCTGATCCACCAAGGAGTCGAGAGTGAGCCTGCTCCTGAGAGAGAAGAAGTAGAGAAGGAGGACCGTGGTGCCAAGGTATCGACTAAATGTTGAAATTTTGCCTCAACATTCTATTTCAAGGAGCTGATCCACCAAGGAGTCGAGAGTGAGCCTGCTCCTGAGAGAGAAGAAGTAGAGAAGGAGGACCGTGGTACCAAGGTATCGACTAAATGTTGAAATTTTGCCTGAACATTCTATTTCAAGGAGCTGATCCACCAAGGAGTCGAGAGTGAACCTGCTCCTGAGAGAGAAGAAGTAGAGAAGGAGGACCGTGGTACCAAGGTATCGACTAAATGTTGAAATTTTGCCTCAACATTCTATTTCAAGGAGCTGATCCACCAAGGAGTCGAGAGTGAGCCCGCTCCTGAGAGAGAAGAAGTAGAGAAGGAGGACCGTGGTACCAAGGTATCGACTAAATGTTGAAATTTTGCCTCAACATTCTATTTCAAGGAGCTGATCCACCAAGGAGTCGAGAGTGAGCCTGCTCCTGAGAGAGAAGAAGTAGAGAAGGAGGACCGTGGTACCAAGGTATCGACTAAATGTTGAAATTTTGCCTCAACATTCTATTTCAAGGAGCTGATCCACCAAGTAGTCGAGAGTGAGCCTGCTCCTGAGAGAGAAGAAGTAGAGAAGGAGGACCGTGGTACCAAGGTATCGATTAAATGTTGAAATTTTGCCTCAACATTCTATTTCAAGGAGCTGATCCACCAAGGAGTCGAGAGTGAGCCTGCTCATGAGAGAGAAGAAGTAGAGAAGGAGGACCGTGGTACCAAGGTATCGACTAAATGTTGAAATTTTGCCTGAACATTCTATTTCAAGGAGCTGATCCACCAAGGAGTCGAGAGTGAACCTGCTCCTGAGAGAGAAGAAGTAGAGAAGGAGGACCGTGGTACCAAGGTATCGACTAAATGTTGAAATTTTGCCTCAACATTCTATTTCAAGGAGCTGATCCACCAAGGAGTCGAGAGTGAGCCTGCTCCTGAGAGAGAAGAAGTAGAGAAGGAGGACCGTGGTACCAAGGTATCGACTAAATGTTGAAATTTTGCCTCAACATTCTATTTCAAGGAGCTGATCCACCAAGGAGTCGAGAGTGAGCCTGCTCCTGAGAGAGAAGAAGTAGAGAAGGAGGACCGTGGTACCAAGGTATCGACTAAATGTTGAAATTTTGCCTCAACATTCTATTTCAAGGAGCTGATCCACCAAGTAGTCGAGAGTGAGCCTGCTCCTGAGAGAGAAGAAGTAGAGAAGGAGGACCGTGGTACCAAGGTATCGATTAAATGTTGAAATTTTGCCTCAACATTCTATTTCAAGGAGCTGATCCACCAAGGAGTCGAGAGTGAGCCTGCTCATGAGAGAGAAGAAGTAGAGAAGGAGGACCGTGGTACCAAGGTATCGACTAAATGTTGAAATTTTGCCTGAACATTCTATTTCAAGGAGCTGATCCACCAAGGAGTCGAGAGTGAACCTGCTCCTGAGAGAGAAGAAGTAGAGAAGGAGGACCGTGGTACCAAGGTATCGACTAAATGTTGAAATTTTGCCTCAACATTCTATTTCAAGGAGCTGATCCACCAAGGAGTCGAGAGTGAGCCTGCTCCTGAGAGAGAAGAAGTAGAGAAGGAGGACCGTGGTACCAAGGTATCGACTAAATGTTGAAATTTTGCCTCAACATTCTATTTCAAGGAGCTGATCCACCAAGGAGTCGAGAGTGAGCCTGCTCCTGAGAGAGAAGAAGTAGAGAAGGAGGACCGTGGTGCCAAGGTATCGATTAAATGTTGAAATTTTGCCTCAACATTCTATTTCAAGGAGCTGATCCACCAAGTAGTCGAGAGTGAACCTGCTCCTGAGAGAGAAGAAGTAGAGAAGGGGGACCGTGGTAACAAGGTATCGACTAAATGTTGAAATTTTGCCTGAACATTCTATTTCAAGGAGCTGATCCACCAAGGAGTCGAGAGTGAGCCTGCTCCTGAGAGAGAAGAAGTAGAGAAGGAGGACCGTGGTACCAAGGTATCGACTAAATGTTGAAATTTTGCCTCAACATTCTATTTCAAGGAGCTGATCCACCAAGTAGTCGAGAGTGAGCCTGCTCCTGAGAGAGAAGAAGTAGAGAAGGAGGACCGTGGTACCAAGGTATCGATTAAATGTTGAAATTTTGCCTCAACATTCTATTTCAAGGAGCTGATCCACCAAGGAGTCGAGAGTGAGCCTGCTCATGAGAGAGAAGAAGTAGAGAAGGAGGACCGTGGTACCAAGGTATCGACTAAATGTTGAAATTTTGCCTGAACATTCTATTTCAAGGAGCTGATCCACCAAGGAGTCGAGAGTGAACCTGCTCCTGAGAGAGAAGAAGTAGAGAAGGAGGACCGTGGTACCAAGGTATCGACTAAATGTTGAAATTTTGCCTCAACATTCTATTTCAAGGAGCTGATCCACCAAGGAGTCGAGAGTGAGCCTGCTCCTGAGAGAGAAGAAGTAGAGAAGGAGGACCGTGGTACCAAGGTATCGATTAAATGTTGAAATTTTGCCTCAACATTCTATTTCAAGGAGCTGATCCACCAAGGAGTCGAGAGTGAGCCTGCTCATGAGAGAGAAGAAGTAGAGAAGGAGGACCGTGGTACCAAGGTATCGACTAAATGTTGAAATTTTGCCTGAACATTCTATTTCAAGGAGCTGATCCACCAAGGAGTCGAGAGTGAACCTGCTCCTGAGAGAGAAGAAGTAGAGAAGGAGGACCGTGGTACCAAGGTATCGACTAAATGTTGAAATTTTGCCTCAACATTCTATTTCAAGGAGCTGATCCACCAAGGAGTCGAGAGTGAGCCTGCTCCTGAGAGAGAAGAAGTAGAGAAGGAGGACCGTGGTACCAAGGTATCGATTAAATGTTGAAATTTTGCCTCAACATTCTATTTCAAGGAGCTGATCCACCAAGGAGTCGAGAGTGAGCCTGCTCATGAGAGAGAAGAAGTAGAGAAGGAGGACCGTGGTACCAAGGTATCGACTAAATGTTGAAATTTTGCCTGAACATTCTATTTCAAGGAGCTGATCCACCAAGGAGTCGAGAGTGAACCTGCTCCTGAGAGAGAAGAAGTAGAGAAGGAGGACCGTGGTACCAAGGTATCGATTAAATGTTGAAATTTTGCCTCAACATTCTATTTCAAGGAGCTGATCCACCAAGAAGTCGAGAGTGAGCCTGCTCCTGAGAGAGAAGAAGTAGAGAAGGAGGACCGTGGTACCAAGGTATCGACTAAATGTTGAAATTTTGCCTCAACATTCTATTTCAAGGAGCTGATCCACCAAGTAGTCGAGAGTGAGCCTGCTCCTGAGAGAGAAGAAGTAGAGAAGGAGGACCGTGGTACCAAGGTATCGATTAAATGTTGAAATTTTGCCTCAACATTCTATTTCAAGGAGCTGATCCACCAAGGAGTCGAGAGTGAGCCTGCTCATGAGAGAGAAGAAGTAGAGAAGGAGGACCGTGGTACCAAGGTATCGACTAAATGTTGAAATTTTGCCTGAACATTCTATTTCAAGGAGCTGATCCACCAAGGAGTCGAGAGTGAACCTGCTCCTGAGAGAGAAGAAGTAGAGAAGGAGGACCGTGGTACCAAGGTATCGACTAAATGTTGAAATTTTGCCTCAACATTCTATTTCAAGGAGCTGATCCACCAAGGAGTCGAGAGTGAGCCTGCTCCTGAGAGAGAAGAAGTAGAGAAGGAGGACCGTGGTACCAAGGTATCGACTAAATGTTGAAATTTTGCCTCAACATTCTATTTCAAGGAGCTGATCCACCAAGGAGTCGAGAGTGAGCCTGCTCCTGAGAGAGAAGAAGTAGAGAAGGAGGACCGTGGTGCCAAGGTATCGATTAAATGTTGAAATTTTGCCTCAACATTCTATTTCAAGGAGCTGATCCACCAAGGAGTCGAGAGTGAACCTGCTCCTGAGAGAGAAGAAGTAGAGAAGGGGGACCGTGGTAACAAGGTATCGACTAAATGTTGAAATTTTGCCTGAACATTCTATTTCAAGGAGCTGATCCACCAAGGAGTCGAGAGTGAGCCTGCTCCTGAGAGAGAAGAAGTAGAGAAGGAGGACCGTGGTACCAAGGTATCGACTAAATGTTGAAATTTTGCCTCAACATTCTATTTCAAGGAGCTGATCCACCAAGTAGTCGAGAGTGAGCCTGCTCCTGAGAGAGAAGAAGTAGAGAAGGAGGACCGTGGTACCAAGGTATCGATTAAATGTTGAAATTTTGCCTGAACATTCTATTTCAAGGAGCTGATCCACCAAGGAGTCGAGAGTGAACCTGCTCCTGAGAGAGAAGAAGTAGAGAAGGAGGACCGTGGTACCAAGGTATCGACTAAATGTTGAAATTTTGCCTCAACATTCTATTTCAAGGAGCTGATCCACCAAGGAGTCGAGAGTGAGCCTGCTCCTGAGAGAGAAGAAGTAGAGAAGGAGGACCGTGGTACCAAGGTATCGACTAAATGTTGAAATTTTGCCTCAACATTCTATTTCAAGGAGCTGATCCACCAAGTAGTCGAGAGTGAGCCTGCTCCTGAGAGAGAAGAAGTAGAGAAGGAGGACCGTGGTACCAAGGTATCGATTAAATGTTGAAATTTTGCCTCAACATTCTATTTCAAGGAGCTGATCCACCAAGGAGTCGAGAGTGAGCCTGCTCATGAGAGAGAAGAAGTAGAGAAGGAGGACCGTGGTACCAAGGTATCGACTAAATGTTGAAATTTTGCCTGAACATTCTATTTCAAGGAGCTGATCCACCAAGGAGTCGAGAGTGAACCTGCTCCTGAGAGAGAAGAAGTAGAGAAGGAGGACCGTGGTACCAAGGTATCGATTAAATGTTGAAATTTTGCCTCAACATTCTATTTCAAGGAGCTGATCCACCAAGGAGTCGAGAGTGAGCCTGCTCATGAGAGAGAAGAAGTAGAGAAGGAGGACCGTGGTACCAAGGTATCGACTAAATGTTGAAATTTTGCCTGAACATTCTATTTCAAGGAGCTGATCCACCAAGGAGTCGAGAGTGAACCTGCTCCTGAGAGAAAAGAAGTAGAGAAGGAGGACCGTGGTACCAAGGTATCGACTAAATGTTGAAATTTTGCCTCAACATTCTATTTCAAGGAGCTGATCCACCAAGGAGTCGAGAGTGAGCCTGCTCATGAGAGAGAAGAAGTAGAGAAGGAGGACCGTGGTACCAAGGTATCGACTAAATGTTGAAATTTTGCCTGAACATTCTATTTCAAGGAGCTGATCCACCAAGGAGTCGAGAGTGAACCTGCTCCTGAGAGAGAAGAAGTAGAGAAGGAGGACCGTGGTACCAAGGTATCGACTAAATGTTGAAATTTTGCCTCAACATTCTATTTCAAGGAGCTGATCCACCAAGGAGTCGAGAGTGAGCCTGCTCCTGAGAGAGAAGAAGTAGAGAAGGAGGACCGTGGTACCAAGGTATCGACTAAATGTTGAAATTTTGCCTCAACATTCTATTTCAAGGAGCTGATCCACCAAGGAGTCGAGAGTGAGCCTGCTCCTGAGAGAGAAGAAGTAGAGAAGGAGGACCGTGGTGCCAAGGTATCGATTAAATGTTGAAATTTTGCCTCAACATTCTATTTCAAGGAGCTGATCCACCAAGGAGTCGAGAGTGAACCTGCTCCTGAGAGAGAAGAAGTAGAGAAGGAGGACCGTGGTAACAAGGTATCGACTAAATGTTGAAATTTTGCCTGAACATTCTATTTCAAGGAGCTGATCCACCAAGGAGTCGAGAGTGAGCCTGCTCCTGAGAAAGAAGAAGTAGAGAAGGAGGACCATGGTGCCAAGGTAACGATTAAATGTTGAAATTTTGCCTCAACATTCTATTTCAAGGAGCTGATCCACCAAGGAGTCGAGAGTGAGCCTGCTCCTGAGAAAGAAGAAGTAGAGAAGGAGGACCATGGTGCCAAGGTAACGATTAAATGTTGAAATTTTGCCTCAACATTCTATTTCAAGGAGCTGATCCACCAAGGAGTCGAGAGTGAGCCTGCTCATGAGAGAGAAGAAGTAGAGAAGGAGGACCGTGGTACCAAGGTATCGACTAAATGTTGAAATTTTGCCTGAACATTCTATTTCAAGGAGCTGATCCACCAAGGAGTCGAGAGTGAACCTGCTCCTGAGAGAGAAGAAGTAGAGAAGGAGGACCGTGGTACCAAGGTATCGACTAAATGTTGAAATTTTGCCTCAACATTCTATTTCAAGGAGCTGATCCACCAAGGAGTCGAGAGTGAGCCTGCTCCTGAGAGAGAAGAAGTAGAGAAGGAGGACCGTGGTACCAAGGTATCGACTAAATGTTGAAATTTTGCCTCAACATTCTATTTCAAGGAGCTGATCCACCAAGGAGTCGAGAGTGAGCCTGCTCCTGAGAGAGAAGAAGTAGAGAAGGAGGACCGTGGTGCCAAGGTATCGATTAAATGTTGAAATTTTGCCTCAACATTCTATTTCAAGGAGCTGATCCACCAAGGAGTCGAGAGTGAACCTGCTCCTGAGAGAGAAGAAGTAGAGAAGGGGGACCGTGGTAACAAGGTATCGACTAAATGTTGAAATTTTGCCTGAACATTCTATTTCAAGGAGCTGATCCACCAAGGAGTCGAGAGTGAGCCTGCTCCTGAGAGAGAAGAAGTAGAGAAGGAGGACCGTGGTACCAAGGTATCGACTAAATGTTGAAATTTTGCCTCAACATTCTATTTCAAGGAGCTGATCCACCAAGTAGTCGAGAGTGAGCCTGCTCCTGAGAGAGAAGAAGTAGAGAAGGAGGACCGTGGTACCAAGGTATCGATTAAATGTTGAAATTTTGCCTGAACATTCTATTTCAAGGAGCTGATCCACCAAGGAGTCGAGAGTGAACCTGCTCCTGAGAGAGAAGAAGTAGAGAAGGAGGACCGTGGTACCAAGGTATCGACTAAATGTTGAAATTTTGCCTCAACATTCTATTTCAAGGAGCTGATCCACCAAGGAGTCGAGAGTGAGCCTGCTCCTGAGAGAGAAGAAGTAGAGAAGGAGGACCGTGGTACCAAGGTATCGACTAAATGTTGAAATTTTGCCTCAACATTCTATTTCAAGGAGCTGATCCACCAAGTAGTCGAGAGTGAGCCTGCTCCTGAGAGAGAAGAAGTAGAGAAGGAGGACCGTGGTACCAAGGTATCGATTAAATGTTGAAATTTTGCCTCAACATTCTATTTCAAGGAGCTGATCCACCAAGGAGTCGAGAGTGAGCCTGCTCATGAGAGAGAAGAAGTAGAGAAGGAGGACCGTGGTACCAAGGTATCGACTAAATGTTGAAATTTTGCCTGAACATTCTATTTCAAGGAGCTGATCCACCAAGGAGTCGAGAGTGAACCTGCTCCTGAGAGAGAAGAAGTAGAGAAGGAGGACCGTGGTACCAAGGTATCGATTAAATGTTGAAATTTTGCCTCAACATTCTATTTCAAGGAGCTGATCCACCAAGGAGTCGAGAGTGAGCCTGCTCATGAGAGAGAAGAAGTAGAGAAGGAGGACCGTGGTACCAAGGTATCGACTAAATGTTGAAATTTTGCCTGAACATTCTATTTCAAGGAGCTGATCCACCAAGGAGTCGAGAGTGAACCTGCTCCTGAGAGAAAAGAAGTAGAGAAGGAGGACCGTGGTACCAAGGTATCGACTAAATGTTGAAATTTTGCCTCAACATTCTATTTCAAGGAGCTGATCCACCAAGGAGTCGAGAGTGAGCCTGCTCCTGAGAGAGAAGAAGTAGAGAAGGAGGACCGTGGTACCAAGGTATCGACTAAATGTTGAAATTTTGCCTCAACATTCTATTTCAAGGAGCTGATCCACCAAGTAGTCGAGAGTGAGCCTGCTCCTGAGAGAGAAGAAGTAGAGAAGGAGGACCGTGGTACCAAGGTATCGATTAAATGTTGAAATTTTGCCTCAACATTCTATTTCAAGGAGCTGATCCACCAAGGAGTCGAGAGTGAGCCTGCTCATGAGAGAGAAGAAGTAGAGAAGGAGGACCGTGGTACCAAGGTATCGACTAAATGTTGAAATTTTGCCTGAACATTCTATTTCAAGGAGCTGATCCACCAAGGAGTCGAGAGTGAACCTGCTCCTGAGAGAGAAGAAGTAGAGAAGGAGGACCGTGGTACCAAGGTATCGATTAAATGTTGAAATTTTGCCTCAACATTCTATTTCAAGGAGCTGATCCACCAAGGAGTCGAGAGTGAGCCTGCTCATGAGAGAGAAGAAGTAGAGAAGGAGGACCGTGGTACCAAGGTATCGACTAAATGTTGAAATTTTGCCTGAACATTCTATTTCAAGGAGCTGATCCACCAAGGAGTCGAGAGTGAACCTGCTCCTGAGAGAGAAGAAGTAGAGAAGGAGGACCGTGGTACCAAGGTATCGACTAAATGTTGAAATTTTGCCTCAACATTCTATTTCAAGGAGCTGATCCACCAAGGAGTCGAGAGTGAGCCTGCTCCTGAGAAAGAAGAAGTAGAGAAGGAGGACCGTGGTACCAAGGTATCGACTAAATGTTGAAATTTTGCCTCAACATTCTATTTCAAGGAGCTGATCCACCAAGGAGTCGAGAGTGAGCCTGCTCCTGAGAGAGAAGAAGTAGAGAAGGAGGACCGTGGTGCCAAGGTATCGACTAAATGTTGAAATTTTGCCTCAACATTCTATTTCAAGGAGCTGATCCACCAAGGAGTCGAGAGTGAGCCTGCTCCTGAGAGAGAAGAAGTAGAGAAGGAGGACCGTGGTACCAAGGTATCGACTAAATGTTGAAATTTTGCCTGAACATTCTATTTCAAGGAGCTGATCCACCAAGGAGTCGAGAGTGAACCTGCTCCTGAGAGAGAAGAAGTAGAGAAGGAGGACCGTGGTACCAAGGTATCGACTAAATGTTGAAATTTTGCCTCAACATTCTATTTCAAGGAGCTGATCCACCAAGGAGTCGAGAGTGAGCCCGCTCCTGAGAGAGAAGAAGTAGAGAAGGAGGACCGTGGTACCAAGGTATCGACTAAATGTTGAAATTTTGCCTCAACATTCTATTTCAAGGAGCTGATCCACCAAGGAGTCGAGAGTGAGCCTGCTCCTGAGAGAGAAGAAGTAGAGAAGGAGGACCGTGGTACCAAGGTATCGACTAAATGTTGAAATTTTGCCTCAACATTCTATTTCAAGGAGCTGATCCACCAAGTAGTCGAGAGTGAGCCTGCTCCTGAGAGAGAAGAAGTAGAGAAGGAGGACCGTGGTACCAAGGTATCGATTAAATGTTGAAATTTTGCCTCAACATTCTATTTCAAGGAGCTGATCCACCAAGGAGTCGAGAGTGAGCCTGCTCATGAGAGAGAAGAAGTAGAGAAGGAGGACCGTGGTACCAAGGTATCGACTAAATGTTGAAATTTTGCCTCAACATTCTATTTCAAGGAGCTGGTCCACCAAGGAGTCGAGAGTGAGCCTGCTCCTGAGAGAGAAGAAGTAGAGAAGGAGGACCGTGGTACCAAGGTATCGACTAAATGTTGAAATTTTGCCTGAACATTCTATTTCAAGGAGCTGATCCACCAAGGAGTCGAGAGTGAACCTGCTCCTGAGAGAGAAGAAGTAGAGAAGGAGGACCGTGGTACCAAGGTATCGACTAAATGTTGAAATTTTGCCTCAACATTCTATTTCAAGGAGCTGATCCACCAAGGAGTCGAGAGTGAGCCTGCTCATGAGAGAGAAGAAGTAGAGAAGGAGGACCGTGGTACCAAGGTATCGACTAAATGTTGAAATTTTGCCTCAACATTCTATTTCAAGGAGCTGATCCACCAAGGAGTCGAGAGTGAGCCTGCTCCTGAGAGAGAAGAAGTAGAGAAGGAGGACCGTGGTACCAAGGTATCGACTAAATGTTGAAATTTTGCCTGAACATTCTATTTCAAGGAGCTGATCCACCAAGGAGTCGAGAGTGAACCTGCTCCTGAGAGAGAAGAAGTAGAGAAGGAGGACCGTGGTACCAAGGTATCGACTAAATGTTGAAATTTTGCCTCAACATTCTATTTCAAGGAGCTGATCCACCAAGGAGTCGAGAGTGAGCCTGCTCCTGAGAGAGAAGAAGTAGAGAAGGAGGACCGTGGTACCAAGGTATCGACTAAATGTTGAAATTTTGCCTCAACATTCTATTTCAAGGAGCTGATCCACCAAGGAGTCGAGAGTGAGCCTGCTCCTGAGAGAGAAGAAGTAGAGAAGGAGGACCGTGGTACCAAGGTATCGACTAAATGTTGAAATTTTGCCTCAACATTCTATTTCAAGGAGCTGATCCACCAAGCAGTCGAGAGTGAGCCTGCTCCTGAGAGAGAAGAAGTAGAGAAGGAGGACCGTGGTACCAAGGTATCGATTAAATGTTGAAATTTTGCCTCAACATTCTATTTCAAGGAGCTGATCCACCAAGGAGTCGAGAGTGAGCCTGCTCATGAGAGAGAAGAAGTAGAGAAGGAGGACCGTGGTACCAAGGTATCGACTAAATGTTGAAATTTTGCCTGAACATTCTATTTCAAGGAGCTGATCCACCAAGGAGTCGAGAGTGAACCTGCTCCTGAGAGAGAAGAAGTAGAGAAGGAGGACCGTGGTACCAAGGTATCGATTAAATGTTGAAATTTTGCCTCAACATTCTATTTCAAGGAGCTGATCCACCAAGGAGTCGAGAGTGAGCCTGCTCATGAGAGAGAAGAAGTAGAGAAGGAGGACCGTGGTACCAAGGTATCGACTAAATGTTGAAATTTTGCCTGAACATTCTATTTCAAGGAGCTGATCCACCAAGGAGTCGAGAGTGAACCTGCTCCTGAGAGAGAAGAAGTAGAGAAGGAGGACCGTGGTACCAAGGTATCGACTAAATGTTGAAATTTTGCCTCAACATTCTATTTCAAGGAGCTGATCCACCAAGGAGTCGAGAGTGAGCCTGCTCCTGAGAGAGAAGAAGTAGAGAAGGAGGACCGTGGTACCAAGGTATCGACTAAATGTTGAAATTTTGCCTCAACATTCTATTTCAAGGAGCTGATCCACCAAGTAGTCGAGAGTGAGCCTGCTCCTGAGAGAGAAGAAGTAGAGAAGGAGGACCGTGGTACCAAGGTATCGATTAAATGTTGAAATTTTGCCTCAACATTCTATTTCAAGGAGCTGATCCACCAAGGAGTCGAGAGTGAGCCTGCTCATGAGAGAGAAGAAGTAGAGAAGGAGGACCGTGGTACCAAGGTATCGACTAAATGTTGAAATTTTGCCTGAACATTCTATTTCAAGGAGCTGATCCACCAAGGAGTCGAGAGTGAACCTGCTCCTGAGAGAGAAGAAGTAGAGAAGGAGGACCGTGGTACCAAGTTATCGACTAAATGTTGAAATTTTGCCTCAACATTCTATTTCAAGGAGCTGATCCACCAAGGAGTCGAGAGTGAGCCTGCTCCTGAGAGAGAAGAAGTAGAGAAGGAGGACCGTGGTACCAAGGTATCGACTAAATGTTGAAATTTTGCCTCAACATTCTATTTCAAGGAGCTGATCCACCAAGTAGTCGAGAGTGAGCCTGCTCCTGAGAGAGAAGAAGTAGAGAAGGAGGACCGTGGTACCAAGGTATCGATTAAATGTTGAAATTTTGCCTCAACATTCTATTTCAAGGAGCTGATCCACCAAGGAGTCGAGAGTGAGCCTGCTCATGAGAGAGAAGAAGTAGAGAAGGAGGACCGTGGTACCAAGGTATCGACTAAATGTTGAAATTTTGCCTGAACATTCTATTTCAAGGAGCTGATCCACCAAGGAGTCGAGAGTGAACCTGCTCCTGAGAGAGAAGAAGTAGAGAAGGAGGACCGTGGTACCAAGGTATCGATTAAATGTTGAAATTTTGCCTCAACATTCTATTTCAAGGAGCTGATCCACCAAGGAGTCGAGAGTGAGCCTGCTCATGAGAGAGAAGAAGTAGAGAAGGAGGACCGTGGTACCAAGGTATCGACTAAATGTTGAAATTTTGCCTGAACATTCTATTTCAAGGAGCTGATCCACCAAGGAGTCGAGAGTGAACCTGCTCCTGAGAGAGAAGAAGTAGAGAAGGAGGACCGTGGTACCAAGGTATCGATTAAATGTTGAAATTTTGCCTCAACATTCTATTTCAAGGAGCTGATCCACCAAGGAGTCGAGAGTGAGCCTGCTCATGAGAGAGAAGAAGTAGAGAAGGAGGACCGTGGTACCAAGGTATCGACTAAATGTTGAAATTTTGCCTGAACATTCTATTTCAAGGAGCTGATCCACCAAGGAGTCGAGAGTGAACCTGCTCCTGAGAGAGAAGAAGTAGAGAACTAGGACCGTGGTACCAAGGTATCGATTAAATGTTGAAATTTTGCCTCAACATTCTATTTCAAGGAGCTGATCCACCAAGGAGTCGAGAGTGAGCCTGCTCATGAGAGAGAAGAAGTAGAGAAGGAGGACCGTGGTACCAAGGTATCGACTAAATGTTGAAATTTTGCCTGAACATTCTATTTCAAGGAGCTGATCCACCAAGGAGTCGAGAGTGAACCTGCTCCTGAGAGAGAAGAAGTAGAGAAGGAGGACCGTGGTACCAAGGTATCGACTAAATGTTGAAATTTTGCCTCAACATTCTATTTCAAGGAGCTGATCCACCAAGGAGTCGAGAGTGAGCCTGCTCCTGAGAGAGAAGAAGTAGAGAAGGAGGACCGTGGTACCAAGGTATCGACTAAATGTTGAAATTTTGCCTCAACATTCTATTTCAAGGAGCTGATCCACCAAGTAGTCGAGAGTGAGCCTGCTCCTGAGAGAGAAGAAGTAGAGAAGGAGGACCGTGGTACCAAGGTATCGATTAAATGTTGAAATTTTGCCTCAACATTCTATTTCAAGGAGCTGATCCACCAAGGAGTCGAGAGTGAGCCTGCTCATGAGAGAGAAGAAGTAGAGAAGGAGGACCGTGGTACCAAGGTATCGACTAAATGTTGAAATTTTGCCTGAACATTCTATTTCAAGGAGCTGATCCACCAAGGAGTCGAGAGTGAGCCTGCTCCTGAGAGAGAAGAAGTAGAGAAGGAGGACCGTGGTACCAAGGTATCGACTAAATGTTGAAATTTTGCCTCAACATTCTATTTCAAGGAGCTGATCCACCAAGTAGTCGAGAGTGAGCCTGCTCCTGAGAGAGAAGAAGTAGAGAAGGAGGACCGTGGTACCAAGGTATCGATTAAATGTTGAAATTTTGCCTCAACATTCTATTTCAAGGAGCTGATCCACCAAGGAGTCGAGAGTGAGCCTGCTCATGAGAGAGAAGAAGTAGAGAAGGAGGACCGTGGTACCAAGGTATCGACTAAATGTTGAAATTTTGCCTGAACATTCTATTTCAAGGAGCTGATCCACCAAGGAGTCGAGAGTGAACCTGCTCCTGAGAGAGAAGAAGTAGAGAAGGAGGACCGTGGTACCAAGGTATCGATTAAATGTTGAAATTTTGCCTCAACATTCTATTTCAAGGAGCTGATCCACCAAGGAGTCGAGAGTGAGCCTGCTCATGAGAGAGAAGAAGTAGAGAAGGAGGACCGTGGTACCAAGGTATCGACTAAATGTTGAAATTTTGCCTGAACATTCTATTTCAAGGAGCTGATCCACCAAGGAGTCGAGAGTGAACCTGCTCCTGAGAGAGAAGAAGTAGAGAAGGAGGACCGTGGTACCAAGGTATCGACTAAATGTTGAAATTTTGCCTCAACATTCTATTTCAAGGAGCTGATCCACCAAGGAGTCGAGAGTGAGCCTGCTCCTGAGAAAGAAGAAGTAGAGAAGGAGGACCGTGGTACCAAGGTATCGACTAAATGTTGAAATTTTGCCTCAACATTCTATTTCAAGGAGCTGATCCACCAAGGAGTCGAGAGTGAGCCTGCTCCTGAGAGAGAAGAAGTAGAGAAGGAGGACCGTGGTACCAAGGTATCGACTAAATGTTGAAATTTTGCCTCAACATTCTATTTCAAGGAGCTGATCCACCAAGGAGTCGAGAGTGAGCCTGCTCCTGAGAGAGAAGAAGTAGAGAAGGAGGACCGTGGTACCAAGGTATCGACTAAATGTTGAAATTTTGCCTGAACATTCTATTTCAAGGAGCTGATCCACCAAGGAGTCGAGAGTGAGCCTGCTCATGAGAGAGAAGAAGTAGAGAAGGAGGACCGTGGTACCAAGGTATCGATTAAATGTTGAAATTTTGCCTCAACATTCTATTTCAAGGAGCTGATCCACCAAGGAGTCGAGAGTGAGCCTGCTCATGAGAGAGAAGAAGTAGAGAAGGAGGACCGTGGTACCAAGGTATCGACTAAATGTTGAAATTTTGCCTGAACATTCTATTTCAAGGAGCTGATCCACCAAGGAGTCGAGAGTGAACCTGCTCCTGAGAGAGAAGAAGTAGAGAAGGAGGACCGTGGTACCAAGGTATCGATTAAATGTTGAAATTTTGCCTCAACATTCTATTTCAAGGAGCTGATCCACCAAGGAGTCGAGAGTGAGCCTGCTCATGAGAGAGAAGAAGTAGAGAAGGAGGACCGTGGTACCAAGGTATCGACTAAATGTTGAAATTTTGCCTGAACATTCTATTTCAAGGAGCTGATCCACCAAGGAGTCGAGAGTGAACCTGCTCCTGAGAGAGAAGAAGTAGAGAAGGAGGACCGTGGTACCAAGGTATCGACTAAATGTTGAAATTTTGCCTCAACATTCTATTTCAAGGAGCTGATCCACCAAGGAGTCGAGAGTGAGCCTGCTCCTGAGAAAGAAGAAGTAGAGAAGGAGGACCGTGGTACCAAGGTATCGACTAAATGTTGAAATTTTGCCTCAACATTCTATTTCAAGGAGCTGATCCACCAAGAAGTCGAGAGTGAGCCTGCTCCTGAGAGAGAAGAAGTAGAGAAGGAGGACCGTGGTACCAAGGTATCGACTAAATGTTGAAATTTTGCCTCAACATTCTATTTCAAGGAGCTGATCCACCAAGGAGTCGAGAGTGAGCCTGCTCCTGAGAGAGAAGAAGTAGAGAAGGAGGACCGTGGTACCAAGGTATCGACTAAATGTTGAAATTTTGCCTGAACATTCTATTTCAAGGAGCTGATCCACCAAGGAGTCGAGAGTGAGCCTGCTCATGAGAGAGAAGAAGTAGAGAAGGAGGACCGTGGTACCAAGGTATCGACTAAATGTTGAAATTTTGCCTGAACATTCTATTTCAAGGAGCTGATCCACCAAGGAGTCGAGAGTGAACCTGCTCCTGAGAGAGAAGAAGTAGAGAAGGAGGACCGTGGTACCAAGGTATCGATTAAATGTTGAAATTTTGCCTCAACATTCTATTTCAAGGAGCTGATCCACCAAGGAGTCGAGAGTGAGCCTGCTCATGAGAGAGAAGAAGTAGAGAACTAGGACCGTGGTACCAAGGTATCGATTAAATGTTGAAATTTTGCCTCAACATTCTATTTCAAGGAGCTGATCCACCAAGGAGTCGAGAGTGAGCCTGCTCATGAGAGAGAAGAAGTAGAGAAGGAGGACCGTGGTACCAAGGTATCGACTAAATGTTGAAATTTTGCCTGAACATTCTATTTCAAGGAGCTGATCCACCAAGGAGTCGAGAGTGAACCTGCTCCTGAGAGAGAAGAAGTAGAGAAGGAGGACCGTGGTACCAAGGTATCGATTAAATGTTGAAATTTTGCCTCAACATTCTATTTCAAGGAGCTGATCCACCAAGGAGTCGAGAGTGAGCCTGCTCATGAGAGAGAAGAAGTAGAGAAGGAGGACCGTGGTACCAAGGTATCGACTAAATGTTGAAATTTTGCATGAACATTCTATTTCAAGGAGCTGATCCACCAAGGAGTCGAGAGTGAGCCTGCTCCTGAGAGAGAAGAAGTAGAGAAGGAGGACCGTGGTACCAAGGTATCGACTAAATGTTGAAATTTTGCCTCAACATTCTATTTCAAGGAGCTGATCCACCAAGGAGTCGAGAGTGAGCCTGCTCCTGAGAAAGAAGAAGTAGAGAAGGAGGACCGTGGTACCAAGGTATCGACTAAATGTTGAAATTTTGCCTCAACATTCTATTTCAAGGAGCTGATCCACCAAGGAGTCGAGAGTGAGCCTGCTCCTGAGAAAGAAGAAGTAGAGAAGGAGGACCGTGGTACCAAGGTATCGACTAAATGTTGAAATTTTGCCTCAACATTCTATTTCAAGGAGCTGATCCACCAAGGAGTCGAGAGTGAGCCTGCTCCTGAGAAAGAAGAAGTAGAGAAGGAGGACCGTGGTACCAAGGTATCGACTAAATGTTGAAATTTTGCCTCAACATTCTATTTCAAGGAGCTGATCCACCAAGAAGTCGAGAGTGAGCCTGCTCCTGAGAGAGAAGAAGTAGAGAAGGAGGACCGTGGTACCAAGGTATCGACTAAATGTTGAAATTTTGCCTCAACATTCTATTTCAAGGAGCTGATCCACCAAGGAGTCGAGAGTGAGCCTGCTCCTGAGAGAGAAGAAGTAGAGAAGGAGGACCGTGGTACCAAGGTATCGACTAAATGTTGAAATTTTGCCTGAACATTCTATTTCAAGGAGCTGATCCACCAAGGAGTCGAGAGTGAGCCTGCTCATGAGAGAGAAGAAGTAGAGAAGGAGGACCGTGGTACCAAGGTATCGACTAAATGTTGAAATTTTGCCTGAACATTCTATTTCAAGGAGCTGATCCACCAAGGAGTCGAGAGTGAACCTGCTCCTGAGAGAGAAGAAGTAGAGAAGGAGGACCGTGGTACCAAGGTATCGATTAAATGTTGAAATTTTGCCTCAACATTCTATTTCAAGGAGCTGATCCACCAAGGAGTCGAGAGTGAGCCTGCTCATGAGAGAGAAGAAGTAGAGAACTAGGACCGTGGTACCAAGGTATCGATTAAATGTTGAAATTTTGCCTCAACATTCTATTTCAAGGAGCTGATCCACCAAGGAGTCGAGAGTGAGCCTGCTCATGAGAGAGAAGAAGTAGAGAAGGAGGACCGTGGTACCAAGGTATCGACTAAATGTTGAAATTTTGCCTGAACATTCTATTTCAAGGAGCTGATCCACCAAGGAGTCGAGAGTGAACCTGCTCCTGAGAGAGAAGAAGTAGAGAAGGAGGACCGTGGTACCAAGGTATCGATTAAATGTTGAAATTTTGCCTCAACATTCTATTTCAAGGAGCTGATCCACCAAGGAGTCGAGAGTGAGCCTGCTCATGAGAGAGAAGAAGTAGAGAAGGAGGACCGTGGTACCAAGGTATCGACTAAATGTTGAAATTTTGCATGAACATTCTATTTCAAGGAGCTGATCCACCAAGGAGTCGAGAGTGAGCCTGCTCCTGAGAGAGAAGAAGTAGAGAAGGAGGACCGTGGTACCAAGGTATCGACTAAATGTTGAAATTTTGCCTCAACATTCTATTTCAAGGAGCTGATCCACCAAGGAGTCGAGAGTGAGCCTGCTCCTGAGAAGAAGAAGTAGAGAAGGAGGACCGTGGTACCAAGGTATCGACTAAATGTTGAAATTTTGCCTCAACATTCTATTTCAAGGAGCTGATCCACCAAGGAGTCGAGAGTGAGCCTGCTCCTGAGAGAGAAGAAGTAGAGAAGGAGGACCGTGGTACCAAGGTATCGACTAAATGTTGAAATTTTGCCTCAACATTCTATTTCAAGGAGCTGATCCACCAAGGAGTCGAGAGTGAGCCTGCTCCTGAGAGAGAAGAAGTAGAGAAGGAGGACCGTGGTACCAAGGTATCGACTAAATGTTGAAATTTTGCCTGAACATTCTATTTCAAGGAGCTGATCCACCAAGGAGTCGAGAGTGAACCTGCTCCTGAGAGAGAAGAAGTAGAGAAGGAGGACCGTGGTACCAAGGTATCGATTAAATGTTGAAATTTTGCCTCAACATTCTATTTCAAGGAGCTGATCCACCAAGGAGTCGAGAGTGAGCCTGCTCCTGAGAGAGAAGAAGTAGAGAAGGAGGACCGTGGTACCAAGGTATCGACTAAATGTTGAAATTTTGCCTCAACATTCTATTTCAAGGAGCTGATCCACCAAGGAGTCGAGAGTGAGCCTGCTCCTGAGAGAGAAGAAGTAGAGAAGGAGGACCGTGGTACCAAGGTATCGACTAAATGTTGAAATTTTGCCTGAACATTCTATTTCAAGGAGCTGATCCACCAAGGAGTCGAGAGTGAGCCTGCTCCTGAGAGAGAAGAAGTAGAGAAGGAGGACCGTGGTACCAAGGTATCGACTAAATGTTGAAATTTTGCCTCAACATTCTATTTCAAGGAGCTGATCCACCAAGGAGTCGAGAGTGAGCCTGCTCCTGAGAGAGAAGAAGTAGAGAAGGAGGACCGTGGTACCAAGGTATCGACTAAATGTTGAAATTTTGCCTGAACATTCTATTTCAAGGAGCTGATCCACCAAGGAGTCGAGAGTGAACCTGCTCCTGAGAGAGAAGAAGTAGAGAAGGAGGACCGTGGTACCAAGGTATCGACTAAATGTTGAAATTTTGCCTCAACATTCTATTTCAAGGAGCTGATCCACCAAGGAGTCGAGAGTGAGCCTGCTCCTGAGAGAGAAGAAGTAGAGAAGGAGGACCGTGGTACCAAGGTATCGACTAAATGTTGAAATTTTGCCTGAACATTCTATTTCAAGGAGCTGATCCACCAAGGAGTCGAGAGTGAGCCTGCTCATGAGAGAGAAGAAGTAGAGAAGGAGGACCGTGGTACCAAGGTATCGACTAAATGTTGAAATTTTGCCTGAACATTCTATTTCAAGGAGCTGATCCACCAAGGAGTCGAGAGTGAACCTGCTCCTGAGAGAGAAGAAGTAGAGAAGGAGGACCGTGGTACCAAGGTATCGACTAAATGTTGAAATTTTGCCTCAACATTCTATTTCAAGGAGCTGATCCACCAAGGAGTCGAGAGTGAGCCTGCTCCTGAGAGAGAAGAAGTAGAGAAGGAGGACCGTGGTACCAAGGTATCGACTAAATGTTGAAATTTTGCCTGAACATTCTATTTCAAGGAGCTGATCCACCAAGGAGTCGAGAGTGAACCTGCTCCTGAGAGAGAAGAAGTAGAGAAGGAGGACCGTGGTACCAAGGTATCGATTAAATGTTGAAATTTTGCCTCAACATTCTATTTCAAGGAGCTGATCCACCAAGGAGTCGAGAGTGAGCCTGCTCCTGAGAGAGAAGAAGTAGAGAAGGAGGACCGTGGTACCAAGGTATCGACTAAATGTTGAAATTTTGCCTCAACATTCTATTTCAAGGAGCTGATCCACCAAGGAGTCGAGAGTGAGCCTGCTCCTGAGAGAGAAGAAGTAGAGAAGGAGGACCGTGGTACCAAGGTATCGACTAAATGTTGAAATTTTGCCTGAACATTCTATTTCAAGGAGCTGATCCACCAAGGAGTCGAGAGTGAGCCTGCTCCTGAGAGAGAAGAAGTAGAGAAGGAGGACCGTGGTACCAAGGTATCGACTAAATGTTGAAATTTTGCCTCAACATTCTATTTCAAGGAGCTGATCCACCAAGGAGTCGAGAGTGAGCCTGCTCCTGAGAGAGAAGAAGTAGAGAAGGAGGACCGTGGTACCAAGGTATCGACTAAATGTTGAAATTTTGCCTGAACATTCTATTTCAAGGAGCTGATCCACCAAGGAGTCGAGAGTGAACCTGCTCCTGAGAGAGAAGAAGTAGAGAAGGAGGACCGTGGTACCAAGGTATCGACTAAATGTTGAAATTTTGCCTCAACATTCTATTTCAAGGAGCTGATCCACCAAGGAGTCGAGAGTGAGCCTGCTCCTGAGAGAGAAGAAGTAGAGAAGGAGGACCGTGGTACCAAGGTATCGACTAAATGTTGAAATTTTGCCTGAACATTCTATTTCAAGGAGCTGATCCACCAAGGAGTCGAGAGTGAGCCTGCTCATGAGAGAGAAGAAGTAGAGAAGGAGGACCGTGGTACCAAGGTATCGACTAAATGTTGAAATTTTGCCTGAACATTCTATTTCAAGGAGCTGATCCACCAAGGAGTCGAGAGTGAACCTGCTCCTGAGAGAGAAGAAGTAGAGAAGGAGGACCGTGGTACCAAGGTATCGACTAAATGTTGAAATTTTGCCTGAACATTCTATTTCAAGGAGCTGATCCACCAAGGAGTCGAGAGTGAGCCTGCTCATGAGAGAGAAGAAGTAGAGAAGGAGGACCGTGGTACCAAGGTATCGACTAAATGTTGAAATTTTGCCTCAACATTCTATTTCAAGGAGCTGATCCACCAAGGAGTCGAGAGTGAGCCTGCTCCTGAGAGAGAAGAAGTAGAGAAGGAGGACCGTGGTACCAAGGTATCGACTAAATGTTGAAATTTTGCCTCAACATTCTATTTCAAGGAGCTGATCCACCAAGGAGTCGAGAGTGAGCCTGCTCCTGAGAGAGAAGAAGTAGAGAAGGAGGACCGTGGTACCAAGGTATCGACTAAATGTTGAAATTTTGCCTCAACATTCTATTTCAAGGAGCTGATCCACCAAGGAGTCGAGAGTGAACCTGCTCCTGAGAGAGAAGAAGTAGAGAAGGAGGACCGTGGTACCAAGGTATCGACTAAATGTTGAAATTTTGCCTCAACATTCTATTTCAAGGAGCTGATCCACCAAGGAGTCGAGAGTGAGCCTGCTCCTGAGAGAGAAGAAGTAGAGAAGGAGGACCGTGGTACCAAGGTATCGACTAAATGTTGAAATTTTGCCTGAACATTCTATTTCAAGGAGCTGATCCACCAAGGAGTCGAGAGTGAGCCTGCTCATGAGAGAGAAGAAGTAGAGAAGGAGGACCGTGGTACCAAGGTATCGACTAAATGTTGAAATTTTGCCTGAACATTCTATTTCAAGGAGCTGATCCACCAAGGAGTCGAGAGTGAACCTGCTCCTGAGAGAGAAGAAGTAGAGAAGGAGGACCGTGGTACCAAGGTATCGACTAAATGTTGAAATTTTGCCTGAACATTCTATTTCAAGGAGCTGATCCACCAAGGAGTCGAGAGTGAGCCTGCTCATGAGAGAGAAGAAGTAGAGAAGGAGGACCGTGGTACCAAGGTATCGACTAAATGTTGAAATTTTGCCTCAACATTCTATTTCAAGGAGCTGATCCACCAAGGAGTCGAGAGTGAGCCTGCTCCTGAGAGAGAAGAAGTAGAGAAGGAGGACCGTGGTACCAAGGTATCGACTAAATGTTGAAATTTTGCCTCAACATTCTATTTCAAGGAGCTGATCCACCAAGGAGTCGAGAGTGAGCCTGCTCCTGAGAGAGAAGAAGTAGAGAAGGAGGACCGTGGTACCAAGGTATCGACTAAATGTTGAAATTTTGCCTGAACATTCTATTTCAAGGAGCTGATCCACCAAGGAGTCGAGAGTGAACCTGCTCCTGAGAGAGAAGAAGTAGAGAAGGAGGACCGTGGTACCAAGGTATCGACTAAATGTTGAAATTTTGCCTCAACATTCTATTTCAAGGAGCTGATCCACCAAGGAGTCGAGAGTGAGCCTGCTCCTGAGAGAGAAGAAGTAGAGAAGGAGGACCGTGGTACCAAGGTATCGACTAAATGTTGAAATTTTGCCTCAACATTCTATTTCAAGGAGCTGATCCACCAAGTAGTCGAGAGTGAGCCTGCTCCTGAGAGAGAAGAAGTAGAGAAGGAGGACCGTGGTACCAAGGTATCGATTAAATGTTGAAATTTTGCCTCAACATTCTATTTCAAGGAGCTGATCCACCAAGGAGTCGAGAGTGAGCCTGCTCATGAGAGAGAAGAAGTAGAGAAGGAGGACCGTGGTACCAAGGTATCGACTAAATGTTGAAATTTTGCCTGAACATTCTATTTCAAGGAGCTGATCCACCAAGGAGTCGAGAGTGAACCTGCTCCTGAGAGAGAAGAAGTAGAGAAGGAGGACCGTGGTACCAAGGTATCGATTAAATGTTGAAATTTTGCCTCAACATTCTATTTCAAGGAGCTGATCCACCAAGGAGTCGAGAGTGAGCCTGCTCATGAGAGAGAAGAAGTAGAGAAGGAGGACCGTGGTACCAAGGTATCGACTAAATGTTGAAATTTTGCCTGAACATTCTATTTCAAGGAGCTGATCCACCAAGGAGTCGAGAGTGAACCTGCTCCTGAGAGAGAAGAAGTAGAGAAGGAGGACCGTGGTACCAAGGTATCGACTAAATGTTGAAATTTTGCCTCAACATTCTATTTCAAGGAGCTGATCCACCAAGGAGTCGAGAGTGAACCTGCTCCTGAGAGAGAAGAAGTAGAGAAGGAGGACCGTGGTACCAAGGTATCGACTAAATGTTGAAATTTTGCCTGAACATTCTATTTCAAGGAGCTGATCCACCAAGGAGTCGAGAGTGAGCCTGCTCATGAGAGAGAAGAAGTAGAGAAGGAGGACCGTGGTACCAAGGTATCGACTAAATGTTGAAATTTTGCCTCAACATTCTATTTCAAGGAGCTGATCCACCAAGGAGTCGAGAGTGAGCCTGCTCCTGAGAGAGAAGAAGTAGAGAAGGAGGACCGTGGTACCAAGGTATCGACTAAATGTTGAAATTTTGCCTCAACATTCTATTTCAAGGAGCTGATCCACCAAGGAGTCGAGAGTGAGCCTGCTCCTGAGAGAGAAGAAGTAGAGAAGGAGGACCGTGGTACCAAGGTATCGACTAAATGTTGAAATTTTGCCTGAACATTCTATTTCAAGGAGCTGATCCACCAAGGAGTCGAGAGTGAACCTGCTCCTGAGAGAGAAGAAGTAGAGAAGGAGGACCGTGGTACCAAGGTATCGACTAAATGTTGAAATTTTGCCTCAACATTCTATTTCAAGGAGCTGATCCACCAAGGAGTCGAGAGTGAGCCTGCTCCTGAGAGAGAAGAAGTAGAGAAGGAGGACCGTGGTACCAAGGTATCGACTAAATGTTGAAATTTTGCCTCAACATTCTATTTCAAGGAGCTGATCCACCAAGGAGTCGAGAGTGAGCCTGCTCCTGAGAGAGAAGAAGTAGAGAAGGAGGACCGTGGTACCAAGGTATCGACTAAATGTTGAAATTTTGCCTCAACATTCTATTTCAAGGAGCTGATCCACCAAGGAGTCGAGAGTGAGCCTGCTCCTGAGAGAGAAGAAGTAGAGAAGGAGGACCGTGGTACCAAGGTATCGACTAAATGTTGAAATTTTGCCTGAACATTCTATTTCAAGGAGCTGATCCACCAAGGAGTCGAGAGTGAACCTGCTCCTGAGAGAGAAGAAGTAGAGAAGGAGGACCGTGGTACCAAGGTATCGACTAAATGTTGAAATTTTGCCTCAACATTCTATTTCAAGGAGCTGATCCACCAAGGAGTCGAGAGTGAGCCTGCTCCTGAGAGAGAAGAAGTAGAGAAGGAGGACCGTGGTACCAAGGTATCGACTAAATGTTGAAATTTTGCCTCAACATTCTATTTCAAGGAGCTGATCCACCAAGTAGTCGAGAGTGAGCCTGCTCCTGAGAGAGAAGAAGTAGAGAAGGAGGACCGTGGTACCAAGGTATCGATTAAATGTTGAAATTTTGCCTCAACATTCTATTTCAAGGAGCTGATCCACCAAGGAGTCGAGAGTGAGCCTGCTCATGAGAGAGAAGAAGTAGAGAAGGAGGACCGTGGTACCAAGGTATCGACTAAATGTTGAAATTTTGCCTGAACATTCTATTTCAAGGAGCTGATCCACCAAGGAGTCGAGAGTGAACCTGCTCCTGAGAGAGAAGAAGTAGAGAAGGAGGACCGTGGTACCAAGGTATCGATTAAATGTTGAAATTTTGCCTCAACATTCTATTTCAAGGAGCTGATTCACCAAGGAGTCGAGAGTGAGCCTGCTCATGAGAGAGAAGAAGTAGAGAAGGAGGACCGTGGTACCAAGGTATCGACTAAATGTTGAAATTTTGCCTCAACATTCTATTTCAAGGAGCTGATCCACCAAGGAGTCGAGAGTGAACCTGCTCCTGAGAGAGAAGAAGTAGAGAAGGAGGACCGTGGTACCAAGGTATCGACTAAATGTTGAAATTTTGCCTGAACATTCTATTTCAAGGAGCTGATCCACCAAGGAGTCGAGAGTGAGCCTGCTCATGAGAGAGAAGAAGTAGAGAAGGAGGACCGTGGTACCAAGGTATCGACTAAATGTTGAAATTTTGCCTCAACATTCTATTTCAAGGAGCTGATCCACCAAGGAGTCGAGAGTGAGCCTGCTCCTGAGAGAGAAGAAGTAGAGAAGGAGGACCGTGGTACCAAGGTATCGACTAAATGTTGAAATTTTGCCTCAACATTCTATTTCAAGGAGCTGATCCACCAAGGAGTCGAGAGTGAGCCTGCTCCTGAGAGAGAAGAAGTAGAGAAGGAGGACCGTGGTACCAAGGTATCGACTAAATGTTGAAATTTTGCCTGAACATTCTATTTCAAGGAGCTGATCCACCAAGGAGTCGAGAGTGAACCTGCTCCTGAGAGAGAAGAAGTAGAGAAGGAGGACCGTGGTACCAAGGTATCGACTAAATGTTGAAATTTTGCCTCAACATTCTATTTCAAGGAGCTGATCCACCAAGGAGTCGAGAGTGAGCCTGCTCCTGAGAGAGAAGAAGTAGAGAAGGAGGACCGTGGTACCAAGGTATCGACTAAATGTTGAAATTTTGCCTCAACATTCTATTTCAAGGAGCTGATCCACCAAGTAGTCGAGAGTGAGCCTGCTCCTGAGAGAGAAGAAGTAGAGAAGGAGGACCGTGGTACCAAGGTATCGATTAAATGTTGAAATTTTGCCTCAACATTCTATTTCAAGGAGCTGATCCACCAAGGAGTCGAGAGTGAGCCTGCTCATGAGAGAGAAGAAGAAGGTATCGATTAAATGTTGAAATTTTGCCTCAACATTCTATTTCAAGGAGCTGATCCACCAAGGAGTCGAGAGTGAGCCTGCTCATGAGAGAGAAGAAGTAGAGAAGGAGGACCGTGGTACCAAGGTATCGACTAAATGTTGAAATTTTGCCTGAACATTCTATTTCAAGGAGCTGATCCACCAAGGAGTCGAGAGTGAGCCTGCTCCTGAGAAAGAAGAAGTAGAGAAGGATGACCGTGGTACCAAGGTATCGACTAAATGTTGAAATTTTGCCTCAACATTCTATTTCAAGGAGCTGATCCACCAAGGAGTCGAGAGTGAGCCTGCTCCTGAGAGAGAAGAAGTAGAGAAGGAGGACCGTGGTACCAAGGTATCGACTAAATGTTGAAATTTTGCCTCAACATTCTATTTCAAGGAGCTGATCCACCAAGGAGTCGACAGTGAGCCTGCTCATGAGAGAGAAGAAGTAGAGAAGGAGGACCGTGGTACCAAGGTATCGACTAAATGTTGAAATTTTGCCTGAACATTCTATTTCAAGGAGCTGATCCACCAAGGAGTCGAGAGTGAGCCTGCTCCTGAGAAAGAAGAAGTAGAGAAGGAGGACCATGGTGCCAAGGTAACGATTAAATGTTGAAATTTTGCCTCAACATTCTATTTCAAGGAGCTGATCCACCAAGGAGTCGAGAGTGAGCCTGCTCATGAGAGAGAAGAAGTAGAGAAGGAGGACCGTGGTACCAAGGTATCGACTAAATGTTGAAATTTTGCCTGAACATTCTATTTCAAGGAGCTGATCCACCAAGGAGTCGAGAGAGAGCCTGCCTCTGAGAGAGAAGAAGTAGAGAAGGAGGACCGTGGTACCAAGGTATCGACTAAATGTTGAAATTTTGCCTCAACATTCTATTTCAAGGAGCTGATCCACCAAGGAGTCGAGAGTGAGCCTGCTCATGAGAGAGAAGAAGTAGAGAAGGAGGACCGTGGTACCAAGGTATCGACTAAATGTTGAAATTTTGCCTGAACATTCTATTTCAAGGAGCTGATCCACCAAGGAGTCGAGAGTGAGCCTGCTCATGAGAGAGAAGAAGTAGAGAAGGAGTACCGTGGTACCAAGGTATCGACTAAATGTTGAAATTTTGCCTCAACATTCTATTTCAAGGAGCTGATCCACCAAGGAGTCGAGAGTGAGCCTGCTCCTGAGAGAGAAGAAGTAGAGAAGGAGGACCGTGGTGCCAAGGTATCGATTAAATGTTGAAATTTTGCCTCAACATTCTATTTCAAGGAGCTGATCCACCAAGGAGTCGAGAGTGAACCTGCTCCTGAGAGAGAAGAAGTAGAGAAGGAGGACCGTGGTAACAAGGTATCGACTAAATGTTGAAATTTTGCCTGAACATTCTATTTCAAGGAGCTGATCCACCAAGGAGTCGAGAGTGAGCCTGCTCATGAGAGAGAAGAAGTAGAGAAGGAGGACCGTGGTACCAAGGTATCGACTAAATGTTGAAATTTTGCCTCAACATTCTATTTCAAGGAGCTGATCCACCAAGGAGTCGAGAGTGAGCCTGCTCCTGAGAGAGAAGAAGTAGAGAAGGAGGACCGTGGTACCAAGGTATCGACTAAATGTTGAAATTTTGCCTCAACATTCTATTTCAAGGAGCTGATCCACCAAGTAGTCGAGAGTGAGCCTGCTCCTGAGAGAGAAGAAGTAGAGAAGGAGGACCGTGGTACCAAGGTATCGACTAAATGTTGAAATTTTGCCTCAACATTCTATTTCAAGGAGCTGATCCACCAAGGAGTCGAGGGTGAGCCTGCTCCTGAGAGAGAAGAAGTAGAGAAGGAGGACCGTGGTACCAAGGTATCGACTAAATGTTGAAATTTTGCCTGAACATTCTATTTCAAGGAGCTGATCCACCAAGGAGTCGAGAGTGAGCCTGCTCCTGAGAAAGAAGAAGTAGAGAAGGAGGACCGTGGTACCAAGGTATCGACTAAATGTTGAAATTTTGCCTCAACATTCTATTTCAAGGAGCTGATCCACCAAGGAGTCGAGAGTGAGCCTGATCCTGAGAGAGAAGAAGTAGAGAAGGAGGACCGTGGTACCAAGGTATCGACTAAATGTTGAAATTTTGCCTCAACATTCTATTTCAAGGGGCTGATCCACCAAGGAGTCGACAGTGAGCCTGCTCATGAGAGAGAAGAAGTAGAGAAGGAGGACCGTGGTACCAAGGTATCGACTAAATGTTGAAATTTTGCCTGAACATTCTATTTCAAGGAGCTGATCCACCAAGGAGTCGAGAGTGAGCCTGCTCCTGAGAAAGAAGAAGTAGAGAAGGAGGACCATGGTGCCAAGGTAACGATTAAATGTTGAAATTTTGCCTCAACATTCTATTTCAAGGAGCTGATCCACCAAGGAGTCGAGAGTGAGCCTGCTCATGAGAGAGAAGAAGTAGAGAAGGAGGACCGTGGTACCAAGGTATCGACTAAATGTTGAAATTTTGCCTGAACATTCTATTTCAAGGAGCTGATCCACCAAGGAGTCGAGAGAGAGCCTGCCTCTGAGAGAGAAGAAGTAGAGAAGGAGGACCGTGGTACCAAGGTATCGACTAAATGTTGAAATTTTGCCTCAACATTCTATTTCAAGGAGCTGATCCACCAAGGAGTCGACAGTGAGCCTGCTCATGAGAGAGAAGAAGTAGAGAAGGAGGACCGTGGTACCAAGGTATCGACTAAATGTTGAAATTTTGCCTGAACATTCTATTTCAAGGAGCTGATCCACCAAGGAGTCGAGAGTGAGCCTGCTCCTGAGAAAGAAGAAGTAGAGAAGGAGGACCATGGTGCCAAGGTAACGATTAAATGTTGAAATTTTGCCTCAACATTCTATTTCAAGGAGCTGATCCACCAAGGAGTCGAGAGTGAGCCTGCTCATGAGAGAGAAGAAGTAGAGAAGGAGGACCGTGGTACCAAGGTATCGACTAAATGTTGAAATTTTGCCTGAACATTCTATTTCAAGGAGCTGATCCACCAAGGAGTCGAGAGAGAGCCTGCCTCTGAGAGAGAAGAAGTAGAGAAGGAGGACCGTGGTACCAAGGTATCGACTAAATGTTGAAATTTTGCCTCAACATTCTATTTCAAGGAGCTGATCCACCAAGGAGTCGAGAGTGAGCCTGCTCATGAGAGAGAAGAAGTAGAGAAGGAGGACCGTGGTACCAAGGTATCGACTAAATGTTGAAATTTTGCCTGAACATTCTATTTCAAGGAGCTGATCCACCAAGGAGTCGAGAGTGAGCCTGCTCATGAGAGAGAAGAAGTAGAGAAGGAGGACCGTGGTACCAAGGTATCGACTAAATGTTGAAATTTTGCCTCAACATTCTATTTCAAGGAGCTGATCCACCAAGGAGTCGAGAGTGAGCCTGCTCCTGAGAGAGAAGAAGTAGAGAAGGAGGACCGTGGTGCCAAGGTATCGATTAAATGTTGAAATTTTGCCTCAACATTCTATTTCAAGGAGCTGATCCACCAAGGAGTCGAGAGTGAACCTGCTCCTGAGAGAGAAGAAGTAGAGAAGGAGGACCGTGGTAACAAGGTATCGACTAAATGTTGAAATTTTGCCTGAACATTCTATTTCAAGGAGCTGATCCACCAAGGAGTCGACAGTGAGCCTGCTCATGAGAGAGAAGAAGTAGAGAAGGAGGACCGTGGTACCAAGGTATCGACTAAATGTTGAAATTTTGCCTGAACATTCTATTTCAAGGAGCTGATCCACCAAGGAGTCGAGAGTGAGCCTGCTCCTGAGAAAGAAGAAGTAGAGAAGGAGGACCATGGTGCCAAGGTAACGATTAAATGTTGAAATTTTGCCTCAACATTCTATTTCAAGGAGCTGATCCACCAAGGAGTCGAGAGTGAGCCTGCTCATGAGAGAGAAGAAGTAGAGAAGGAGGACCGTGGTACCAAGGTATCGACTAAATGTTGAAATTTTGCCTGAACATTCTATTTCAAGGAGCTGATCCACCAAGGAGTCGAGAGAGAGCCTGCCTCTGAGAGAGAAGAAGTAGAGAAGGAGGACCGTGGTACCAAGGTATCGACTAAATGTTGAAATTTTGCCTCAACATTCTATTTCAAGGAGCTGATCCACCAAGGAGTCGAGAGTGAGCCTGCTCATGAGAGAGAAGAAGTAGAGAAGGAGGACCGTGGTACCAAGGTATCGACTAAATGTTGAAATTTTGCCTGAACATTCTATTTCAAGGAGCTGATCCACCAAGGAGTCGAGAGTGAGCCTGCTCATGAGAGAGAAGAAGTAGAGAAGGAGGACCGTGGTACCAAGGTATCGACTAAATGTTGAAATTTTGCCTCAACATTCTATTTCAAGGAGCTGATCCACCAAGGAGTCGAGAGTGAGCCTGCTCCTGAGAGAGAAGAAGTAGAGAAGGAGGACCGTGGTGCCAAGGTATCGATTAAATGTTGAAATTTTGCCTCAACATTCTATTTCAAGGAGCTGATCCACCAAGGAGTCGAGAGTGAACCTGCTCCTGAGAGAGAAGAAGTAGAGAAGGAGGACCGTGGTAACAAGGTATCGACTAAATGTTGAAATTTTGCCTGAACATTCTATTTCAAGGAGCTGATCCACCAAGGAGTCGAGAGTGAGCCTGCTCCTGAGAAAGAAGAAGTAGAGAAGGAGGACCATGGTGCCAAGGTAACGATTAAATGTTGAAATTTTGCCTCAACATTCTATTTCAAGGAGCTGATCCACCAAGGAGTCGAGAGTGAGCCTGCTCATGAGAGAGAAGAAGTAGAGAAGGAGGACCGTGGTACCAAGGTATCGACTAAATGTTGAAATTTTGCCTGAACATTCTATTTCAAGGAGCTGATCCACCAAGGAGTCGAGAGAGAGCCTGCCTCTGAGAGAGAAGAAGTAGAGAAGGAGGACCGTGGTACCAAGGTATCGACTAAATGTTGAAATTTTGCCTCAACATTCTATTTCAAGGAGCTGATCCACCAAGGAGTCGAGAGTGAGCCTGCTCCTGAGAGAGAAGAAGTAGAGAAGGAGGACCGTGGTACCAAGGTATCGACTAAATGTTGAAATTTTGCCTCAACATTCTATTTCAAGGAGCTGATCCACCAAGGAGTCGAGAGTGAGCCTGCTCATGAGAGAGAAGAAGTAGAGAAGGAGGACCGTGGTACCAAGGTATCGACTAAATGTTGAAATTTTGCCTGAACATTCTATTTCAAGGAGCTGATCCACCAAGGAGTCGAGAGTGAGCCTGCTCATGAGAGAGAAGAAGTAGAGAAGGAGGACCGTGGTACCAAGGTATCGACTAAATGTTGAAATTTTGCCTGAACATTCTATTTCAAGGAGCTGATCCACCAAGGAGTCGAGAGAGAGCCTGCCTCTGAGAGAGAAGAAGTAGAGAAGGAGGACCGTGGTACCAAGGTATCGACTAAATGTTGAAATTTTGCCTCAACATTCTATTTCAAGGAGCTGATCCACCAAGGAGTCGAGAGTGAGCCTGCTCATGAGAGAGAAGAAGTAGAGAAGGAGGACCGTGGTACCAAGGTATCGACTAAATGTTGAAATTTTGCCTGAACATTCTATTTCAAGGAGCTGATCCACCAAGGAGTCGAGAGTGAGCCTGCTCATGAGAGAGAAGAAGTAGAGAAGGAGGACCGTGGTACCAAGGTATCGACTAAATGATGAAATTTTGCCTCAACATTCTATTTCAAGGAGCTGATCCACCAAGGAGTCGAGAGTGAGCCTGCTCCTGAGAGAGAAGAAGTAGAGAAGGAGGACCGTGGTGCCAAGGTATCGATTAAATGTTGAAATTTTGCCTCAACATTCTATTTCAAGGAGCTGATCCACCAAGGAGTCGAGAGTGAACCTGCTCCTGAGAGAGAAGAAGTAGAGAAGGAGGACCGTGGTAACAAGGTATCGACTAAATGTTGAAATTTTGCCTGAACATTCTATTTCAAGGAGCTGATCCACCAAGGAGTCGAGAGTGAGCCTGCTCCTGAGAAAGAAGAAGTAGAGAAGGAGGACCATGGTGCCAAGGTAACGATTAAATGTTGAAATTTTGCCTCAACATTCTATTTCAAGGAGCTGATCCACCAAGGAGTCGAGAGTGAGCCTGCTCATGAGAGAGAAGAAGTAGAGAAGGAGGACCGTGGTACCAAGGTATCGACTAAATGTTGAAATTTTGCCTGAACATTCTATTTCAAGGAGCTGATCCACCAAGGAGTCGAGAGAGAGCCTGCCTCTGAGAGAGAAGAAGTAGAGAAGGAGGACCGTGGTACCAAGGTATCGACTAAATGTTGAAATTTTGCCTCAACATTCTATTTCAAGGAGCTGATCCACCAAGGAGTCGAGAGTGAGCCTGCTCATGAGAGAGAAGAAGTAGAGAAGGAGGACCGTGGTACCAAGGTATCGACTAAATGTTGAAATTTTGCCTGAACATTCTATTTCAAGGAGCTGATCCACCAAGGAGTCGAGAGTGAGCCTGCTCATGAGAGAGAAGAAGTAGAGAAGGAGGACCGTGGTACCAAGGTATCGACTAAATGTTGAAATTTTGCCTCAACATTCTATTTCAAGGAGCTGATCCACCAAGGAGTCGACAGTGAGCCTGCTCATGAGAGAGAAGAAGTAGAGAAGGAGGACCGTGGTACCAAGGTATCGACTAAATGTTGAAATTTTGCCTGAACATTCTATTTCAAGGAGCTGATCCACCAAGGAGTCGAGAGTGAGCCTGCTCCTGAGAAAGAAGAAGTAGAGAAGGAGGACCATGGTGCCAAGGTAACGATTAAATGTTGAAATTTTGCCTCAACATTCTATTTCAAGGAGCTGATCCACCAAGGAGTCGAGAGTGAGCCTGCTCATGAGAGAGAAGAAGTAGAGAAGGAGGACCGTGGTACCAAGGTATCGACTAAATGTTGAAATTTTGCCTGAACATTCTATTTCAAGGAGCTGATCCACCAAGGAGTCGAGAGAGAGCCTGCCTCTGAGAGAGAAGAAGTAGAGAAGGAGGACCGTGGTACCAAGGTATCGACTAAATGTTGAAATTTTGCCTCAACATTCTATTTCAAGGAGCTGATCCACCAAGGAGTCGAGAGTGAGCCTGCTCCTGAGAAAGAAGAAGTAGAGAAGGAGGACCATGGTGCCAAGGTAACGATTAAATGTTGAAATTTTGCCTCAACATTCTATTTCAAGGAGCTGATCCACCAAGGAGTCGAGAGTGAGCCTGCTCATGAGAGAGAAGAAGTAGAGAAGGAGGACCGTGGTACCAAGGTATCGACTAAATGTTGAAATTTTGCCTGAACATTCTATTTCAAGGAGCTGATCCACCAAGGAGTCGAGAGAGAGCCTGCCTCTGAGAGAGAAGAAGTAGAGAAGGAGGACCGTGGTACCAAGGTATCGACTAAATGTTGAAATTTTGCCTCAACATTCTATTTCAAGGAGCTGATCCACCAAGGAGTCGAGAGTGAGCCTGCTCATGAGAGAGAAGAAGTAGAGAAGGAGGACCGTGGTACCAAGGTATCGACTAAATGTTGAAATTTTGCCTGAACATTCTATTTCAAGGAGCTGATCCACCAAGGAGTCGAGAGTGAGCCTGCTCATGAGAGAGAAGAAGTAGAGAAGGAGGACCGTGGTACCAAGGTATCGACTAAATGTTGAAATTTTGCCTCAACATTCTATTTCAAGGAGCTGATCCACCAAGGAGTCGAGAGTGAGCCTGCTCCTGAGAGAGAAGAAGTAGAGAAGGAGGACCGTGGTGCCAAGGTATCGATTAAATGTTGAAATTTTGCCTCAACATTCTATTTCAAGGAGCTGATCCACCAAGGAGTCGAGAGTGAACCTGCTCCTGAGAGAGAAGAAGTAGAGAAGGAGGACCGTGGTAACAAGGTATCGACTAAATGTTGAAATTTTGCCTGAACATTCTATTTCAAGGAGCTGATCCACCAAGGAGTCGAGAGTGAGCCTGCTCCTGAGAAAGAAGAAGTAGAGAAGGAGGACCATGGTGCCAAGGTAACGATTAAATGTTGAAATTTTGCCTCAACATTCTATTTCAAGGAGCTGATCCACCAAGGAGTCGAGAGTGAGCCTGCTCCTGAGAAAGAAGAAGTAGAGAAGGAGGACCATGGTGCCAAGGTAACGATTAAATGTTGAAATTTTGCCTCAACATTCTATTTCAAGGAGCTGATCCACCAAGGAGTCGAGAGTGAGCCTGCTCATGAGAGAGAAGAAGTAGAGAAGGAGGACCGTGGTACCAAGGTATCGACTAAATGTTGAAATTTTGCCTGAACATTCTATTTCAAGGAGCTGATCCACCAAGGAGTCGAGAGAGAGCCTGCCTCTGAGAGAGAAGAAGTAGAGAAGGAGGACCGTGGTACCAAGGTATCGACTAAATGTTGAAATTTTGCCTGAACATTCTATTTCAAGGAGCTGATCCACCAAGGAGTCGAGAGTGAGCCTGCTCATGAGAGAGAAGAAGTAGAGAAGGAGGACCGTGGTACCAAGGTATCGACTAAATGTTGAAATTTTGCCTCAACATTCTATTTCAAGGAGCTGATCCACCAAGGAGTCGAGAGTGAGCCTGCTCCTGAGAGAGAAGAAGTAGAGAAGGAGGACCGTGGTGCCAAGGTATCGATTAAATGTTGAAATTTTGCCTCAACATTCTATTTCAAGGAGCTGATCCACCAAGGAGTCGAGAGTGAACCTGCTCCTGAGAGAGAAGAAGTAGAGAAGGAGGACCGTGGTAACAAGGTATCGACTAAATGTTGAAATTTTGCCTGAACATTCTATTTCAAGGAGCTGATCCACCAAGGAGTCGAGAGTGAGCCTGCTCCTGAGAAAGAAGAAGTAGAGAAGGAGGACCATGGTGCCAAGGTAACGATTAAATGTTGAAATTTTGCCTCAACATTCTATTTCAAGGAGCTGATCCACCAAGGAGTCGAGAGTGAGCCTGCTCCTGAGAAAGAAGAAGTAGAGAAGGAGGACCATGGTGCCAAGGTAACGATTAAATGTTGAAATTTTGCCTCAACATTCTATTTCAAGGAGCTGATCCACCAAGGAGTCGAGAGTGAGCCTGCTCATGAGAGAGAAGAAGTAGAGAAGGAGGACCGTGGTACCAAGGTATCGACTAAATGTTGAAATTTTGCCTGAACATTCTATTTCAAGGAGCTGATCCACCAAGGAGTCGAGAGAGAGCCTGCCTCTGAGAGAGAAGAAGTAGAGAAGGAGGACCGTGGTACCAAGGTATCGACTAAATGTTGAAATTTTGCCTGAACATTCTATTTCAAGGAGCTGATCCACCAAGGAGTCGAGAGTGAGCCTGCTCATGAGAGAGAAGAAGTAGAGAAG
Source organism: Pristionchus mayeri (assembly GCA_036245805.1). Taxonomy (NCBI): domain Eukaryota; kingdom Metazoa; phylum Nematoda; class Chromadorea; order Rhabditida; family Neodiplogasteridae; genus Pristionchus; species Pristionchus mayeri. The sequence goes on from BTRK01000007.1 coordinate 1,227,102, forward strand.
GAGGACCGTGGTACCAAGGTATCGACTAAATGTTGAAATTTTGCCTCAACATTCTATTTCAAGGAGCTGATCCACCAAGGAGTCGAGAGTGAGCCTGCTCCTGAGAGAGAAGAAGTAGAGAAGGAGGACCGTGGTGCCAAGGTATCGATTAAATGTTGAAATTTTGCCTCAACATTCTATTTCAAGGAGCTGATCCACCAAGGAGTCGAGAGTGAACCTGCTCCTGAGAGAGAAGAAGTAGAGAAGGAGGACCGTGGTAACAAGGTATCGACTAAATGTTGAAATTTTGCCTGAACATTCTATTTCAAGGAGCTGATCCACCAAGGAGTCGAGAGTGAGCCTGCTCCTGAGAAAGAAGAAGTAGAGAAGGAGGACCATGGTGCCAAGGTAACGATTAAATGTTGAAATTTTGCCTCAACATTCTATTTCAAGGAGCTGATCCACCAAGGAGTCGAGAGTGAGCCTGCTCATGAGAGAGAAGAAGTAGAGAAGGAGGACCGTGGTACCAAGGTATCGACTAAATGTTGAAATTTTGCCTGAACATTCTATTTCAAGGAGCTGATCCACCAAGGAGTCGAGAGAGAGCCTGCCTCTGAGAGAGAAGAAGTAGAGAAGGAGGACCGTGGTACCAAGGTATCGACTAAATGTTGAAATTTTGCCTCAACATTCTATTTCAAGGAGCTGATCCACCAAGGAGTCGAGAGTGAGCCTGCTCATGAGAGAGAAGAAGTAGAGAAGGAGGACCGTGGTACCAAGGTATCGACTAAATGTTGAAATTTTGCCTGAACATTCTATTTCAAGGAGCTGATCCACCAAGGAGTCGAGAGTGAGCCTGCTCATGAGAGAGAAGAAGTAGAGAAGGAGGACCGTGGTACCAAGGTATCGACTAAATGTTGAAATTTTGCCTCAACATTCTATTTCAAGGAGCTGATCCACCAAGGAGTCGAGAGTGAGCCTGCTCCTGAGAGAGAAGAAGTAGAGAAGGAGGACCGTGGTACCAAGGTATCGACTAAATGTTGAAATTTTGCCTCAACATTCTATTTCAAGGAGCTGATCCACCAAGGAGTCGAGAGTGAGCCTGCTCATGAGAGAGAAGAAGTAGAGAAGGAGGACCGTGGTACCAAGGTATCTACTAAATGTTGAAATTTTGCCTGAACATTCTATTTCAAGGAGCTGATCCACCAAGGAGTCGAGAGTGAACCTGCTCCTGAGAGAGAAGAAGTAGAGAAGGAGGACCGTGGTACCAAGGTATCGACTAAATGTTGAAATTTTGCCTGAACATTCTATTTCAAGGAGCTGATCCACCAAGGAGTCGAGAGAGAGCCTGCCTCTGAGAGAGAAGAAGTAGAGAAGGAGGACCGTGGTACCAAGGTATCGACTAAATGTTGAAATTTTGCCTCAACATTCTATTTCAAGGAGCTGATCCACCAAGGAGTCGAGAGTGAGCCTGCTCATGAGAGAGAAGAAGTAGAGAAGGAGGACCGTGGTACCAAGGTATCGACTAAATGTTGAAATTTTGCCTGAACATTCTATTTCAAGGAGCTGATCCACCAAGGAGTCGAGAGTGAGCCTGCTCATGAGAGAGAAGAAGTAGAGAAGGAGGACCGTGGTACCAAGGTATCGACTAAATGTTGAAATTTTGCCTCAACATTCTATTTCAAGGAGCTGATCCACCAAGGAGTCGAGAGTGAGCCTGCTCCTGAGAGAGAAGAAGTAGAGAAGGAGGACCGTGGTGCCAAGGTATCGATTAAATGTTGAAATTTTGCCTCAACATTCTATTTCAAGGAGCTGATCCACCAAGGAGTCGAGAGTGAACCTGCTCCTGAGAGAGAAGAAGTAGAGAAGGAGGACCGTGGTAACAAGGTATCGACTAAATGTTGAAATTTTGCCTGAACATTCTATTTCAAGGAGCTGATCCACCAAGGAGTCGAGAGTGAGCCTGCTCCTGAGAAAGAAGAAGTAGAGAAGGAGGACCATGGTGCCAAGGTAACGATTAAATGTTGAAATTTTGCCTCAACATTCTATTTCAAGGAGCTGATCCACCAAGGAGTCGAGAGTGAGCCTGCTCATGAGAGAGAAGAAGTAGAGAAGGAGGACCGTGGTACCAAGGTATCGACTAAATGTTGAAATTTTGCCTGAACATTCTATTTCAAGGAGCTGATCCACCAAGGAGTCGAGAGAGAGCCTGCCTCTGAGAGAGAAGAAGTAGAGAAGGAGGACCGTGGTACCAAGGTATCGACTAAATGTTGAAATTTTGCCTCAACATTCTATTTCAAGGAGCTGATCCACCAAGGAGTCGAGAGTGAGCCTGCTCATGAGAGAGAAGAAGTAGAGAAGGAGGACCGTGGTACCAAGGTATCGACTAAATGTTGAAATTTTGCCTGAACATTCTATTTCAAGGAGCTGATCCACCAAGGAGTCGAGAGTGAGCCTGCTCATGAGAGAGAAGAAGTAGAGAAGGAGGACCGTGGTACCAAGGTATCGACTAAATGTTGAAATTTTGCCTCAACATTCTATTTCAAGGAGCTGATCCACCAAGGAGTCGAGAGTGAGCCTGCTCCTGAGAGAGAAGAAGTAGAGAAGGAGGACCGTGGTGCCAAGGTATCGATTAAATGTTGAAATTTTGCCTCAACATTCTATTTCAAGGAGCTGATCCACCAAGGAGTCGAGAGTGAACCTGCTCCTGAGAGAGAAGAAGTAGAGAAGGAGGACCGTGGTAACAAGGTATCGACTAAATGTTGAAATTTTGCCTGAACATTCTATTTCAAGGAGCTGATCCACCAAGGACTCGAGAGTGAGCCTGCTCCTGAGAAAGAAGAAGTAGAGAAGGAGGACCGTGGTAACAAGGTATCGACTAAATGTTGAAATTTTGCCTGAACATTCTATTTCAAGGAGCTGATCCACCAAGGAGTCGAGAGTGAGCCTGCTCCTGAGAGAGAAGAAGTAGAGAAGGAGGACCGTGGTGCCAAGGTATCGATTAAATGTTGAAATTTTGCCTCAACATTCTATTTCAAGGAGCTGATCCACCAAGGAGTCGAGAGTGAACCTGCTCCTGAGAGAGAAGAAGTAGAGAAGGAGGACCGTGGTAACAAGGTATCGACTAAATGTTGAAATTTTGCCTGAACATTCTATTTCAAGGAGCTGATCCACCAAGGAGTCGAGAGTGAGCCTGCTCCTGAGAAAGAAGAAGTAGAGAAGGAGGACCATGGTGCCAAGGTAACGATTAAATGTTGAAATTTTGCCTCAACATTCTATTTCAAGGAGCTGATCCACCAAGGAGTCGAGAGTGAGCCTGCTCATGAGAGAGAAGAAGTAGAGAAGGAGGACCGTGGTACCAAGGTATCGACTAAATGTTGAAATTTTGCCTGAACATTCTATTTCAAGGAGCTGATCCACCAAGGAGTCGAGAGAGAGCCTGCCTCTGAGAGAGAAGAAGTAGAGAAGGAGGACCGTGGTACCAAGGTATCGACTAAATGTTGAAATTTTGCCTCAACATTCTATTTCAAGGAGCTGATCCACCAAGGAGTCGAGAGTGAGCCTGCTCATGAGAGAGAAGAAGTAGAGAAGGAGGACCGTGGTACCAAGGTATCGACTAAATGTTGAAATTTTGCCTGAACATTCTATTTCAAGGAGCTGATCCACCAAGGAGTCGAGAGTGAGCCTGCTCATGAGAGAGAAGAAGTAGAGAAGGAGGACCGTGGTACCAAGGTATCGACTAAATGTTGAAATTTTGCCTCAACATTCTATTTCAAGGAGCTGATCCACCAAGGAGTCGAGAGTGAGCCTGCTCCTGAGAGAGAAGAAGTAGAGAAGGAGGACCGTGGTGCCAAGGTATCGATTAAATGTTGAAATTTTGCCTCAACATTCTATTTCAAGGAGCTGATCCACCAAGGAGTCGAGAGTGAACCTGCTCCTGAGAGAGAAGAAGTAGAGAAGGAGGACCGTGGTAACAAGGTATCGACTAAATGTTGAAATTTTGCCTGAACATTCTATTTCAAGGAGCTGATCCACCAAGGACTCGAGAGTGAGCCTGCTCCTGAGAAAGAAGAAGTAGAGAAGGAGGACCATGGTGCCAAGGTAACGATTAAATGTTGAAATTTTGCCTCAACATTCTATTTCAAGGAGCTGATCCACCAAGGAGTCGAGAGTGAGCCTGCTCATGAGAGAGAAGAAGTAGAGAAGGAGGACCGTGGTACCAAGGTATCGACTAAATGTTGAAATTTTGCCTGAACATTCTATTTCAAGGAGCTGATCCACCAAGGAGTCGAGAGAGAGCCTGCCTCTGAGAGAGAAGAAGTAGAGAAGGAGGACCGTGGTACCAAGGTATCGACTAAATGTTGAAATTTTGCCTGAACATTCTATTTCAAGGAGCTGATCCACCAAGGAGTCGAGAGTGAGCCTGCTCATGAGAGAGAAGAAGTAGAGAAGGAGGACCGTGGTACCAAGGTATCGACTAAATGTTGAAATTTTGCCTCAACATTCTATTTCAAGGAGCTGATCCACCAAGGAGTCGAGAGTGAGCCTGCTCCTGAGAGAGAAGAAGTAGAGAAGGAGGACCGTGGTGCCAAGGTATCGATTAAATGTTGAAATTTTGCCTCAACATTCTATTTCAAGGAGCTGATCCACCAAGGAGTCGAGAGTGAACCTGCTCCTGAGAGAGAAGAAGTAGAGAAGGAGGACAGTGGTAACAAGGTATCGACTAAATGTTGAAATTTTGCCTGAACATTCTATTTCAAGGAGCTGATCCACCAAGGAGTCGAGAGTGAGCCTGCTCATGAGAGAGAAGAAGTAGAGAAGGAGGACCGTGGTACCAAGGTATCGACTAAATGTTGAAATTTTGCCTCAACATTCTATTTCAAGGAGCTGATCCACCAAGGAGTCGAGAGTGAGCCTGCTCCTGAGAGAGAAGAAGTAGAGAAGGAGGACCGTGGTGCCAAGGTATCGATTAAATGTTGAAATTTTGCCTCAACATTCTATTTCAAGGAGCTGATCCACCAAGGAGTCGAGAGTGAACCTGCTCCTGAGAGAGAAGAAGTAGAGAAGGAGGACAGTGGTAACAAGGTATCGACTAAATGTTGAAATTTTGCCTGAACATTCTATTTCAAGGAGCTGATCCACCAAGGAGTCGAGAGTGAGCCTGCTCATGAGAGAGAAGAAGTAGAGAAGGAGGACCGTGGTACCAAGGTATCGACTAAATGTTGAAATTTTGCCTCAACATTCTATTTCAAGGAGCTGATCCACCAAGGAGTCGAGAGTGAGCCTGCTCCTGAGAGAGAAGAAGTAGAGAAGGAGGACCGTGGTGCCAAGGTATCGATTAAATGTTGAAATTTTGCCTCAACATTCTATTTCAAGGAGCTGATCCACCAAGGAGTCGAGAGTGAACCTGCTCCTGAGAGAGAAGAAGTAGAGAAGGAGGACAGTGGTAACAAGGTATCGACTAAATGTTGAAATTTTGCCTGAACATTCTATTTCAAGGAGCTGATCCACCAAGGAGTCGAGAGTGAGCCTGCTCCTGAGAGAGAAGAAGTAGAGAAGGAGGACCGTGGTACCAAGGTATCGACTAAATGTTGAAATTTTGCCTCAACATTCTATTTCAAGGAGCTGATCCACCAAGTAGTCGAGAGTGAGCCTGCTCCTGAGAGAGAAGAAGTAGAGAAGGAGGACCGCGGTACCAAGGTATCGATTAAATGTTGAAATTTTGCCTCAACATTCTATTTCAAGGAGCTGATCCACCAAGGAGTCGAGAGTGAGCCTGCTCATGAGAGAGAAGAAGTAGAGAAGGAGGACCGTGGTACCAAGGTATCGACTAAATGTTGAAATTTTGCCTGAACATTCTATTTCAAGGAGCTGATCCACCAAGGAGTCGAGAGAGAGCCTGCCTCTGAGAGAGAAGAAGTAGAGAAGGAGGACCGTGGTACCAAGGTATCGACTAAATGTTGAAATTTTGCCTCAACATTCTATTTCAAGGAGCTGATCCACCAAGGAGTCGAGAGTGAGCCTGCTCATGAGAGAGAAGAAGTAGAGAAGGAGGACCGTGGTACCAAGGTATCGACTAAATGTTGAAATTTTGCCTGAACATTCTATTTCAAGGAGCTGATCCACCAAGGAGTCGAGAGAGAGCCTGCCTCTGAGAGAGAAGAAGTAGAGAAGGAGGACCGTGGTACCAAGGTATCGACTAAATGTTGAAATTTTGCCTCAACATTCTATTTCAAGGAGCTGATCCACCAAGGAGTCGAGAGTGAGCCTGCTCATGAGAGAGAAGAAGTAGAGAAGGAGGACCGTGGTACCAAGGTATCGACTAAATGTTGAAATTTTGCCTGAACATTCTATTTCAAGGAGCTGATCCACCAAGGAGTCGAGAGTGAGCCTGCTCATGAGAGAGAAGAAGTAGAGAAGGAGGACCGTGGTACCAAGGTATCGACTAAATGTTGAAATTTTGCCTCAACATTCTATTTCAAGGAGCTGATCCACCAAGGAGTCGAGAGTGAGCCTGCTCCTGAGAGAGAAGAAGTAGAGAAGGAGGACCGTGGTGCCAAGGTATCGATTAAATGTTGAAATTTTGCCTCAACATTCTATTTCAAGGAGCTGATCCACCAAGGAGTCGAGAGTGAACCTGCTCCTGAGAGAGAAGAAGTAGAGAAGGAGGACCGTGGTAACAAGGTATCGACTAAATGTTGAAATTTTGCCTGAACATTCTATTTCAAGGAGCTGATCCACCAAGGAGTCGAGAGTGAGCCTGCTCCTGAGAGAGAAGAAGTAGAGAAGGAGGACCGTGGTACCAAGGTATCGACTAAATGTTGAAATTTTGCCTCAACATTCTATTTCAAGGAGCTGATCCACCAAGGAGTCGACAGTGAGCCTGCTCATGAGAGAGAAGAAGTAGAGAAGGAGGACCGTGGTACCAAGGTATCGACTAAATGTTGAAATTTTGCCTGAACATTCTATTTCAAGGAGCTGATCCACCAAGGAGTCGAGAGTGAGCCTGCTCCTGAGAAAGAAGAAGTAGAGAAGGAGGACCATGGTGCCAAGGTAACGATTAAATGTTGAAATTTTGCCTCAACATTCTATTTCAAGGAGCTGATCCACCAAGGAGTCGAGAGTGAGCCTGCTCATGAGAGAGAAGAAGTAGAGAAGGAGGACCGTGGTACCAAGGTATCGACTAAATGTTGAAATTTTGCCTGAACATTCTATTTCAAGGAGCTGATCCACCAAGGAGTCGAGAGAGAGCCTGCCTCTGAGAGAGAAGAAGTAGAGAAGGAGGACCGTGGTACCAAGGTATCGACTAAATGTTGAAATTTTGCCTGAACATTCTATTTCAAGGAGCTGATCCACCAAGGAGTCGAGAGTGAGCCTGCTCATGAGAGAGAAGAAGTAGAGAAGGAGGACCGTGGTACCAAGGTATCGACTAAATGTTGAAATTTTGCCTCAACATTCTATTTCAAGGAGCTGATCCACCAAGGAGTCGAGAGTGAGCCTGCTCCTGAGAGAGAAGAAGTAGAGAAGGAGGACCGTGGTGCCAAGGTATCGATTAAATGTTGAAATTTTGCCTCAACATTCTATTTCAAGGAGCTGATCCACCAAGGAGTCGAGAGTGAACCTGCTCCTGAGAGAGAAGAAGTAGAGAAGGAGGACAGTGGTAACAAGGTATCGACTAAATGTTGAAATTTTGCCTGAACATTCTATTTCAAGGAGCTGATCCACCAAGGAGTCGAGAGTGAGCCTGCTCCTGAGAGAGAAGAAGTAGAGAAGGAGGACCGTGGTACCAAGGTATCGACTAAATGTTGAAATTTTGCCTCAACATTCTATTTCAAGGAGCTGATCCACCAAGTAGTCGAGAGTGAGCCTGCTCCTGAGAGAGAAGAAGTAGAGAAGGAGGACCGCGGTACCAAGGTATCGATTAAATGTTGAAATTTTGCCTCAACATTCTATTTCAAGGAGCTGATCCACCAAGGAGTCGAGAGTGAGCCTGCTCATGAGAGAGAAGAAGTAGAGAAGGAGGACCGTGGTACCAAGGTATCGACTAAATGTTGAAATTTTGCCTGAACATTCTATTTCAAGGAGCTGATCCACCAAGGAGTCGAGAGAGAGCCTGCCTCTGAGAGAGAAGAAGTAGAGAAGGAGGACCGTGGTACCAAGGTATCGACTAAATGTTGAAATTTTGCCTCAACATTCTATTTCAAGGAGCTGATCCATCAAGGAGTCGAGAGTGAGCCTGCTCATGAGAGAGAAGAAGTAGAGAAGGAGGACCGTGGTACCAAGGTATCGACTAAATGTTGAAATTTTGCCTGAACATTCTATTTCAAGGAGCTGATCCACCAAGGAGTCGAGAGTGAGCCTGCTCATGAGAGAGAAGAAGTAGAGAAGGAGGACCGTGGTACCAAGGTATCGACTAAATGTTGAAATTTTGCCTCAACATTCTATTTCAAGGAGCTGATCCACCAAGGAGTCGAGAGTGAGCCTGCTCCTGAGAGAGAAGAAGTAGAGAAGGAGGACCGTGGTGCCAAGGTATCGATTAAATGTTGAAATTTTGCCTCAACATTCTATTTCAAGGAGCTGATCCACCAAGGAGTCGAGAGTGAACCTGCTCCTGAGAGAGAAGAAGTAGAGAAGGAGGACAGTGGTAACAAGGTATCGACTAAATGTTGAAATTTTGCCTGAACATTCTATTTCAAGGAGCTGATCCACCAAGGAGTCGAGAGTGAGCCTGCTCCTGAGAGAGAAGAAGTAGAGAAGGAGGACCGTGGTACCAAGGTATCGACTAAATGTTGAAATTTTGCCTCAACATTCTATTTCAAGGAGCTGATCCACCAAGGAGTCGAGAGTGAGCCTGCTCATGAGAGAGAAGAAGTAGATAAGGAGGACCGTGGTACCAAGGTATCGACTAAATGTTGAAATTTTGCCTGAACATTCTATTTCAAGGAGCTGATCCACCAAGGAGTTGAGAGTGAACCTGCTCCTGAGAGAGAAGAAGTAGAGAAGGAGGACCGTGGTACCAAGGTATCGACTAAATGTTGAAATTTTGCCTCAACATTCTATTTCAAGGAGCTGATCCACCAAGGAGTCGAGAGTGAGCCTGCTCCTGAGAGAGAAGAAGTAGAGAAGGAGGACCGTGGTACCAAGGTATCGACTAAATGTTGAAATTTTGCCTCAACATTCTATTTCAAGGAGCTGATCCACCAAGGAGTCGAGAGTGAGCTTGCTCCTGAGAGAGAAGAAGTAGAGAAGGAGGACCGTGGTACCAAGGTATCGACTAAATGTTGAAATTTTGCCTGAACATTCTATTTCAAGGAGCTGATCCACCAAGGAGTCGAGAGTGAGCCTGCTCATGAGAGAGAAGAAGTAGAGAAGGAGGACCGTGGTACCAAGGTATCGACTAAATGTTGAAATTTTGCCTCGACATTCTATTTCAAGGAGCTGATCCACCAAGGAGTCGAGAGTGAGCCTGCTCATGAGAGAGAAGAAGTAGAGAAGGAGGACCGTGGTACCAAAGTATCGACTAAATGTTGAAATTTTGCCTGAACATTCTATTTCAAGGAGCTGATCCACCAAGGAGTCGAGAGTGAGCCTGCTCCTGAGAAAGAAGAAGTAGAGAAGGAGGACCGTGGTACCAAGGTATCGACTAAATGTTGAAATTTTGCCTGAACATTCTATTTCAAGGAGCTGATCCACCAAGGAGTCGAGAGTGAGCCTGCTCATGAGAGAGAAGAAGTAGAGAAGGAGGACCGTGGTACCAAGGTATCGACTAAATGTTGAAATTTTGCCTGAACATTCTATTTCAAAGAGCTGATCCACCAAGGAGTCGAGAGTGAGCCTGCTCCTGAGAAAGAAGAAGTAGAGAAGGAGGACCGTGGTACCAAGGTATCGACTAAATGTTGAAATTTTGCCTCAACATTCTATTTCAAGGAGCTGATCCACCAAGGAGTCGAGAGTGAGCCTGCTCCTGAGAGAGAAGAAGTAGAGAAGGAGGACCGTGGTACCAAGGTATCGACTAAATGTTGAAATTTTGCCTCAACATTCTATTTCAAGGAGCTGATCCACCAAGGAGTCCAGAGTGAGCCTGCTCCTGAGAGAGAAGAAGTAGAGAAGGAGGACCGTGGTACCAAGGTATCGACTAAATGTTGAAATTTTGCCTGAACATTCTATTTCAAGGAGCTGATCCACCAAGGAGTCGAGAGTGAGCCTGCTCATGAGAGAGAAGAAGTAGAGAAGGAGGACCGTGGTACCAAGGTATCGACTAAATGTTGAAATTTTGCCTCAACATTCTATTTCAAGGAGCTGATCCACCAAGGAGTCGAGAGTGAGCCTGCTCATGAGAGAGAAGAAGTAGAGAAGGAGGACCGTGGTACCAAGGTATCGACTAAATGTTGAAATTTTGCCTGAACATTCTATTTCAAGGAGCTGATCCATCAAGGAGTCGAGAGTGAGCCTGCTCATGAGAGAGAAGAAGTAGAGAAGGAGGACCGTGGTACCAAGGTATCGACTAAATGTTGAAATTTTGCCTCAACATTCTATTTCAAGGAGCTGATCCACCAAGGAGTCGAGAGTGAGCCTGCTCATGAGAGAGAAGAAGTAGAGAAGGAGGACCGTGGTACCAAGGTATCGACTAAATGTTGAAATTTTGCCTGAACATTCTATTTCAAGGAGCTGATCCACCAAGGAGTCGAGAGTGAGCCTGCTCATGAGAGAGAAGAAGTAGAGAAGGAGGACCGTGGTACCAAGGTATCGACTAAATGTTGAAATTTTGCCTCAACATTCTATTTCAAGGAGCTGATCCACCAAGTAGTCGAGAGTGAGCCTGCTCCTGAGAGAGAAGAAGTAGAGAAGGAGGACCGTGGTACCAAGGTATCGACTAAATGTTGAAATTTTGCCTGAACATTCTATTTCAAGGAGCTGATCCACCAAGGAGTCGAGAGTGAGCCTGCTCATGAGAGAGAAGAAGTAGAGAAGGAGGACCGTGGTACCAAGGTATCGACTAAATGTTGAAATTTTGCCTGAACATTCTATTTCAAAGAGCTGATCCACCAAGGAGTCGAGAGTGAGCCTGCTCCTGAGAAAGAAGAAGTAGAGAAGGAGGACCGTGGTACCAAGGTATCGACTAAATGTTGAAATTTTGCCTGAACATTCTATTTCAAGGAGCTGATCCACCAAGGAGTCGAGAGTGAGCCTGCTCATGAGAGAGAAGAAGTAGAGAAGGAGGACCGTGGTACCAAGGTATCGACTAAATGTTGAAATTTTGCCTCAACATTCTATTTCAAGGAGCTGATCCACCAAGTAGTCGAGAGTGAGCCTGCTCCTGAGAGAGAAGAAGTAGAGAAGGAGGACCGTGGTACCAAGGTATCGACTAAATGTTGAAATTTTGCCTGAACATTCTATTTCAAGGAGCTGATCCACCAAGGAGTCGAGAGTGAGCCTGCTCATGAGAGAGAAGAAGTAGAGAAGGAGGACCGTGGTACCAAGGTATCGACTAAATGTTGAAATTTTGCCTGAACATTCTATTTCAAAGAGCTGATCCACCAAGGAGTCGAGAGTGAGCCTGCTCCTGAGAAAGAAGAAGTAGAGAAGGAGGACCGTGGTACCAAGGTATCGACTAAATGTTGAAATTTTGCCTCAACATTCTATTTCAAGGAGCTGATCCACCAAGGAGTCGAGAGTGAGCCTGCTCCTGAGAGAGAAGAAGTAGAGAAGGAGGACCGTGGTACCAAGGTATCGACTAAATGTTGAAATTTTGCCTCAACATTCTATTTCAAGGAGCTGATCCACCAAGGAGTCCAGAGTGAGCCTGCTCCTGAGAGAGAAGAAGTAGAGAAGGAGGACCGTGGTACCAAGGTATCGACTAAATGTTGAAATTTTGCCTGAACATTCTATTTCAAGGAGCTGATCCACCAAGGAGTCGAGAGTGAGCCTGCTCATGAGAGAGAAGAAGTAGAGAAGGAGGACCGTGGTACCAAGGTATCGACTAAATGTTGAAATTTTGCCTCAACATTCTATTTCAAGGAGCTGATCCACCAAGGAGTCGAGAGTGAGCCTGCTCATGAGAGAGAAGAAGTAGAGAAGGAGGACCGTGGTACCAAGGTATCGACTAAATGTTGAAATTTTGCCTGAACATTCTATTTCAAGGAGCTGATCCACCAAGGAGTCGAGAGTGAGCCTGCTCATGAGAGAGAAGAAGTAGAGAAGGAGGACCGTGGTACCAAGGTATCGACTAAATGTTGAAATTTTGCCTCAACATTCTATTTCAAGGAGCTGATCCACCAAGGAGTCGAGAGTGAGCCTGCTCATGAGAGAGAAGAAGTAGAGAAGGAGGACCGTGGTACCAAGGTATCGACTAAATGTTGAAATTTTGCCTGAACATTCTATTTCAAGGAGCTGATCCACCAAGGAGTCGAGAGTGAGCCTGCTCATGAGAGAGAAGAAGTAGAGAAGGAGGACCGTGGTACCAAGGTATCGACTAAATGTTGAAATTTTGCCTCAACATTCTATTTCAAGGAGCTGATCCACCAAGTAGTCGAGAGTGAGCCTGCTCCTGAGAGAGAAGAAGTAGAGAAGGAGGACCGTGGTACCAAGGTATCGACTAAATGTTGAAATTTTGCCTGAACATTCTATTTCAAGGAGCTGATCCACCAAGGAGTCGAGAGTGAGCCTGCTCATGAGAGAGAAGAAGTAGAGAAGGAGGACCGTGGTACCAAGGTATCGACTAAATGTTGAAATTTTGCCTGAACATTCTATTTCAAAGAGCTGATCCACCAAGGAGTCGAGAGTGAGCCTGCTCCTGAGAAAGAAGAAGTAGAGAAGGAGGACCGTGGTACCAAGGTATCGACTAAATGTTGAAATTTTGCCTGAACATTCTATTTCAAGGAGCTGATCCACCAAGGAGTCGAGAGTGAGCCTGCTCATGAGAGAGAAGAAGTAGAGAAGGAGGACCGTGGTACCAAGGTATCGACTAAATGTTGAAATTTTGCCTCAACATTCTATTTCAAGGAGCTGATCCACCAAGTAGTCGAGAGTGAGCCAGCTCCTGAGAGAGAAGAAGTAGAGAAGGAGGACCGTGGTACCAAGGTATCGACTAAATGTTGAAATTTTGCCTGAACATTCTATTTCAAGGAGCTGATCCACCAAGGAGTCGAGAGTGAGCCTGCTCATGAGAGAGAAGAAGTAGAGAAGGAGGACCGTGGTACCAAGGTATCGACTAAATGTTGAAATTTTGCCTGAACATTCTATTTCAAAGAGCTGATCCACCAAGGAGTCGAGAGTGAGCCTGCTCCTGAGAAAGAAGAAGTAGAGAAGGAGGACCGTGGTACCAAGGTATCGACTAAATGTTGAAATTTTGCCTCAACATTCTATTTCAAGGAGCTGATCCACCAAGGAGTCGAGAGTGAGCCTGCTCCTGAGAGAGAAGAAGTAGAGAAGGAGGACCGTGGTACCAAGGTATCGACTAAATGTTGAAATTTTGCCTCAACATTCTATTTCAAGGAGCTGATCCACCAAGGAGTCCAGAGTGAGCCTGCTCCTGAGAGAGAAGAAGTAGAGAAGGAGGACCGTGGTACCAAGGTATCGACTAAATGTTGAAATTTTGCCTGAACATTCTATTTCAAGGAGCTGATCCACCAAGGAGTCGAGAGTGAGCCTGCTCATGAGAGAGAAGAAGTAGAGAAGGAGGACCGTGGTACCAAGGTATCGACTAAATGTTGAAATTTTGCCTCAACATTCTATTTCAAGGAGCTGATCCACCAAGGAGTCGAGAGTGAGCCTGCTCATGAGAGAGAAGAAGTAGAGAAGGAGGACCGTGGTACCAAGGTATCGACTAAATGTTGAAATTTTGCCTGAACATTCTATTTCAAGGAGCTGATCCACCAAGGAGTCGAGAGTCAGCCTGCTCATGAGAGAGAAGAAGTAGAGAAGGAGGACCGTGGTACCAAGGTATCGACTAAATGTTGAAATTTTGCCTCAACATTCTATTTCAAGGAGCTGATCCACCAAGGAGTCGAGAGTGAGCCTGCTCCTGAGAGAGAAGAAGTAGAGAAGGAGGACCGTGGTACCAAGGTATCGACTAAATGTTGAAATTTTGCCTCAACATTCTATTTCAAGGAGCTGATCCACCAAGGAGTCGAGAGTGAGCCTGCTCCTGAGAGAGAAGAAGTAGAGAAGGAGGACCGTGGTACCAAGGTATCGACTAAATGTTGAAATTTTGCCTGAACATTCTATTTCAAGGAGCTGATCCACCAAGGAGTCGAGAGTGAGCCTGCTCATGAGAGAGAAGAAGTAGAGAAGGAGGACCGTGGTACCAAGGTATCGACTAAATGTTGAAATTTTGCCTGAACATTCTATTTCAAAGAGCTGATCCACCAAGGAGTCGAGAGTGAGCCTGCTCCTGAGAAAGAAGAAGTAGAGAAGGAGGACCGTGGTACCAAGGTATCGACTAAATGTTGAAATTTTGCCTGAACATTCTATTTCAAGGAGCTGATCCACCAAGGAGTCGAGAGTGAGCCTGCTCCTGAGAAAGAAGAAGTAGAGAAGGAGGACCGTGGTACCAAGGTATCGACTAAATGTTGAAATTTTGCCTCAACATTCTATTTCAAGGAGCTGATCCACCAAGGAGTCGAGAGTGAGCCTGCTCATGAGAGAGAAGAAGTAGAGAAGGAGGACCGTGGTGCCAAGGTATCGATTAAATGTTGAAATTTTGCCTCAACATTCTATTTCAAGGAGCTGATCCACCAAGGAGTCGAGAGTGAGCCTGCTCATGAGAGAGAAGAAGTAGAGAAGGAGGACCGTGGTGCCCAGGTATCGATTAAATGTTGACATTTTGCCTCAACATTCTATTTCAAGGAGCTGATCCACCAAGGAGTCGAGAGTGAGCCTGCTCATGAGAGAGAAGAAGTAGAGAAGGAGGACCGTGGTACCAAGGTATCGACTAAATGTTGAAATTTTGCCTCAACATTCTATTTCAAGGAGCTGATCCACCAAGGAGTCGACAGTGAGCCTGCTCATGAGAGAGAAGAAGTAGAGAAGGAGGACCGTGGTACCAAAGTATCGACTAAATGTTGAAATTTTGCCTGAACATTCTATTTCAAGGAGCTGATCCACCAAGGAGTCGAGAGTGAACCTGCTCCTGAGAGAGAAGAAGTAGAGAAGGAGGACCGTGGTACCAAGGTATCGACTAAATGTTGAAATTTTGCCTCAACATTCTATTTCAAGGAGCTGATCCACCAAGGAGTCGAGAGTGAGCCTGCTCCTGAGAAAGAAGAAGTAGAGAAGGAGGACCGTGGTACCAAGGTTTCGACTAAATGTTGAAATTTTGCCTCAACATTCTATTTCAAGGAGCTGATCCACCAAGGAGTCGAGAGTGAGCCTGCTCCTGAGAAAGAAGAAGTAGAGAAGGAGGACCGTGGTACCAAGGTATCGACTAAATGTTGAAATTTTGCCTCAACATTCTATTTCAAGGAGCTGATCCACCAAGGAGTCGACAGTGAGCCTGCTCATGAGAGAGAAGAAGTAGACAAGGAGGACCGTGGTAGCAAGGTATCGACTAAATGTTGAAATTTTGCCTGAACATTCTATTTCAAGGAGCTGATCCACCAAGGAGTCGAGAGTGAGCCTGCTCCTGAGAAAGAAGAAGTAGAGAAGGAGGACCGTGGTACCAAGGTATCGACTAAATGTTGAAATTTTGCCTCAACATTCTATTTCAAGGAGCTGATCCGCCAAGGAGTCGAGAGTGAGCCTGCTCATGAGAGAGAAGAAGTAGAGAAGGAGGACCGTGGTGCCAAGGTATCGATTAAATGTTGAAATTTTGCCTCAACATTCTATTTCAAGGAGCTGATCCGCCAAGGAGTCGAGAGTGAGCCTGCTCATGAGAGAGAAGAAGTAGAGAAGGAGGACCGTGGTGCCAAGGTATCGATTAAATGTTGAAATTTTGCCTCAACATTCTATTTCAAGGAGCTGATCCACCAAGGAGTCGACAGTGAGCCTGCTCATGAGAGAGAAGAAGTAGACAAGGAGGACCGTGGTAGCAAGGTATCGACTAAATGTTGAAATTTTGCCTGAACATTCTATTTCAAGGAGCTGATCCACCAAGGAGTCGAGAGTGAGCCTGCTCCTGAGAAAGAAGAAGTAGAGAAGGAGGACCGTGGTACCAAGGTATCGACTAAATGTTGAAATTTTGCCTCAACATTCTATTTCAAGGAGCTGATCCGCCAAGGAGTCGAGAGTGAGCCTGCTCATGAGAGAGAAGAAGTAGAGAAGGAGGACCGTGGTGCCAAGGTATCGATTAAATGTTGAAATTTTGCCTCAACATTCTATTTCAAGGAGCTGATCCGCCAAGGAGTCGAGAGTGAGCCTGCTCATGAGAGAGAAGAAGTAGAGAAGGAGGACCGTGGTGCCAAGGTATCGATTAAATGTTGAAATTTTGCCTGAACATTCTATTTCAAGGAGCTGATCCACCAAGGAGTCGAGAGTGAGCCTGCTCCTGAGAAAGAAGAAGTAGAGAAGGAGGACCGTGGTACCAAGGTATCGACTAAATGTTGAAATTTTGCCTGAACATTCTATTTCAAGGAGCTGATCCACCAAGGAGTCGAGAGTGAGCCTGCTCCTGAGAAAGAAGAAGTAGAGAAGGAGGACCGTGGTACCAAGGTATCGACTAAATGTTGAAATGTTGCCTGAACATTCTATTTCAAGGAGCTGATCCACCAAGGAGTCGAGAGTGAGCCTGCTCATGAGAGAGAAGAAGTAGAGAAGGAGGACCGTGGTACCAAGGTATCGACTAAATGTTGAAATTTTGCCTCAACATTCTATTTCAAGGAGCTGATCCACCAAGGAGTCGAGAGTGAGCCTGCTCCTGAGAAAGAAGGAGTAGAGAAGGAGGACCGTGGTACCAAGGTATCGACTAAATGTTGAAATGTTGCCTGAACATTCTATTTCAAGGAGCTGATCCACCAAGGAGTCGAGAGTGAGCCTGCTCCTGAGAAAGAAGAAGTAGAGAAGGAGGACCGTGGTACCAAGGTATCGACTAAATGTTGAAATTTTGCCTCAACATTCTATTTCAAGGAGCTGATCCGCCAAGGAGTCGAGAGTGAGCCTGCTCATGAGAGAGAAGAAGTAGAGAAGGAGGACCGTGGTGCCAAGGTATCGATTAAATGTTGAAATTTTGCCTCAACATTCTATTTCAAGGAGCTGATCCGCCAAGGAGTCGAGAGTGAGCCTGCTCATGAGAGAGAAGAAGTAGAGAAGGAGGACCGTGGTGCCAAGGTATCGATTAAATGTTGAAATTTTGCCTCAACATTCTATTTCAAGGAGCTGATCCACCAAGGAGTCGACAGTGAGCCTGCTCATGAGAGAGAAGAAGTAGAGAAGGAGGACCGTGGTACCAAGGTATCGACTAAATGTTGAAATTTTGCCTGAACATTCTATTTCAAGGAGCTGATCCACCAAGGAGTCGAGAGTGAGCCTGCTCCTGAGAAAGAAGAAGTAGAGAAGGAGGACCGTGGTACCAAGGTATCGACTAAATGTTGAAATGTTGCCTGAACATTCTATTTCAAGGAGCTGATCCACCAAGGAGTCGAGAGTGAGCCTGCTCATGAGAGAGAAGAAGTAGAGAAGGAGGACCGTGGTACCAAGGTATCGACTAAATGTTGAAATTTTGCCTCAACATTCTATTTCAAGGAGCTGATCCACCAAGGAGTCGAGAGTGAGCCTGCTCCTGAGAAAGAAGGAGTAGAGAAGGAGGACCGTGGTACCAAGGTATCGACTAAATGTTGAAATGTTGCCTGAACATTCTATTTCAAGGAGCTGATCCACCAAGGAGTCGAGAGTGAGCCTGCTCCTGAGAAAGAAGAAGTAGAGAAGGAGGACCGTGGTACCAAGGTATCGACTAAATGTTGAAATTTTGCCTCAACATTCTATTTCAAGGAGCTGATCCGCCAAGGAGTCGAGAGTGAGCCTGCTCATGAGAGAGAAGAAGTAGAGAAGGAGGACCGTGGTGCCAAGGTATCGATTAAATGTTGAAATTTTGCCTCAACATTCTATTTCAAGGAGCTGATCCGCCAAGGAGTCGAGAGTGAGCCTGCTCCTGAGAAAGAAGAAGTAGAGAAGGAGGACCGTGGTACCAAGGTATCGACTAAATGTTGAAATGTTGCCTGAACATTCTATTTCAAGGAGCTGATCCACCAAGGAGTCGAGAGTGAGCCTGCTCATGAGAGAGAAGAAGTAGAGAAGGAGGACCGTGGTGCCAAGGTATCGATTAAATGTTGAAATTTTGCCTCAACATTCTATTTCAAGGAGCTGATCCACCAAGGAGTCGACAGTGAGCCTGCTCATGAGAGAGAAGAAGTAGAGAAGGAGGACCGTGGTACCAAGGTATCGACTAAATGTTGAAATTTTGCCTCAACATTCTATTTCAAGGAGCTGATCCACCAAGGAGTCGAGAGTGAGCCTGCTCATGAGAGAGAAGAAGTAGAGAAGGAGGACCGTGGTACCAAGGTATCGACTAAATGTTGAAATTTTGCCTCAACATTCTATTTCAAGGAGCTGATCCGCCAAGGAGTCGAGAGTGAGCCTGCTCATGAGAGAGAAGAAGTAGAGAAGGAGGACCGTGGTACCAAGGTATCGACTAAATGTTGAAATGTTGCCTGAACATTCTATTTCAAGGAGCTGATCCACCAAGGAGTCGAGAGTGAGCCTGCTCATGAGAGAGAAGAAGTAGAGAAGGAGGACCGTGGTACCAAGGTATCGACTAAATGTTGAAATTTTGCCTCAACATTCTATTTCAAGGAGCTGATCCACCAAGGAGTCGAGAGTGAGCCTGCTCCTGAGAAAGAAGGAGTAGAGAAGGAGGACCGTGGTACCAAGGTATCGACTAAATGTTGAAATGTTGCCTGAACATTCTATTTCAAGGAGCTGATCCACCAAGGAGTCGAGAGTGAGCCTGCTCCTGAGAAAGAAGAAGTAGAGAAGGAGGACCGTGGTACCAAGGTATCGACTAAATGTTGAAATTTTGCCTCAACATTCTATTTCAAGGAGCGGATCCGCCAAGGAGTCGAGAGTGAGCCTGCTCATGAGAGAGAAGAAGTAGAGAAGGAGGACCGTGGTGCCAAGGTATCGATTAAATGTTGAAATTTTGCCTCAACATTCTATTTCAAGGAGCTGATCCGCCAAGGAGTCGAGAGTGAGCCTGCTCATGAGAGAGAAGAAGTAGAGAAGGAGGACCGTGGTGCCAAGGTATCGATTAAATGTTGAAATTTTGCCTCAACATTCTATTTCAAGGAGCTGATCCACCAAGGAGTCGACAGTGAGCCTGCTCATGAGAGAGAAGAAGTAGAGAAGGAGGACCGTGGTACCAAGGTATCGACTAAATGTTGAAATTTTGCCTCAACATTCTATTTCAAGGAGCTGATCCACCAAGGAGTCGAGAGTGAGCCTGCTCATGAGAGAGAAGAAGTAGAGAAGGAGGACCGTGGTACCAAGGTATCGACTAAATGTTGAAATTTTGCCTCAACATTCTATTTCAAGGAGCTGATCCGCCAAGGAGTCGAGAGTGAGCCTGCTCATGAGAGAGAAGAAGTAGAGAAGGAGGACCGTGGTGCCAAGGTATCGATTAAATGTTGAAATTTTGCCTCAACATTCTATTTCAAGGAGCTGATCCGCCAAGGAGTCGAGAGTGAGCCTGCTCCTGAGAAAGAAGAAGTAGAGAAGGAGGACCGTGGTACCAAGGTATCGACTAAATGTTGAAATGTTGCCTGAACATTCTATTTCAAGGAGCTGATCCACCAAGGAGTCGAGAGTGAGCCTGCTCATGAGAGAGAAGAAGTAGAGAAGGAGGACCGTGGTACCAAGGTATCGACTAAATGTTGAAATGTTGCCTGAACATTCTATTTCAAGGAGCTGATCCACCAAGGAGTCGAGAGTGAGCCTGCTCCTGAGAAAGAAGGAGTAGAGAAGGAGGACCGTGGTACCAAGGTATCGACTAAATGTTGAAATGTTGCCTGAACATTCTATTTCAAGGAGCTGATCCACCAAGGAGTCGAGAGTGAGCCTGCTCCTGAGAAAGAAGAAGTAGAGAAGGAGGACCGTGGTACCAAGGTATCGACTAAATGTTGAAATTTTGCCTCAACATTCTATTTCAAGGAGCTGATCCGCCAAGGAGTCGAGAGTGAGCCTGCTCATGAGAGAGAAGAAGTAGAGAAGGAGGACCGTGGTGCCAAGGTATCGATTAAATGTTGAAATTTTGCCTCAACATTCTATTTCAAGGAGCTGATCCGCCAAGGAGTCGAGAGTGAGCCTGCTCATGAGAGAGAAGAAGTAGAGAAGGAGGACCGTGGTGCCAAGGTATCGATTAAATGTTGAAATTTTGCCTCAACATTCTATTTCAAGGAGCTGATCCGCCAAGGAGTCGAGAGTGAGCCTGCTCATGAGAGAGAAGAAGTAGAGAAGGAGGACCGTGGTGCCAAGGTATCGATTAAATGTTGAAATTTTGCCTCAACATTCTATTTCAAGGAGCTGATCCACCAAGGAGTCGACAGTGAGCCTGCTCATGAGAGAGAAGAAGTAGACAAGGAGGACCGTGGTAGCAAGGTATCGACTAAATGTTGAAATTTTGCCTGAACATTCTATTTCAAGGAGCTGATCCACCAAGGAGTCGAGAGTGAGCCTGCTCCTGAGAAAGAAGAAGTAGAGAAGGAGGACCGTGGTACCAAGGTATCGACTAAATGTTGAAATTTTGCCTCAACATTCTATTTCAAGGAGCTGATCCGCCAAGGAGTCGAGAGTGAGCCTGCTCATGAGAGAGAAGAAGTAGAGAAGGAGGACCGTGGTGCCAAGGTATCGATTAAATGTTGAAATTTTGCCTCAACATTCTATTTCAAGGAGCTGATCCGCCATGAGTCGACAGTGAGCCTGCTCATGAGAGAGAAGAAGTAAAGAAGGAGGACCGTGGTACCAAGGTATCGACTAAATGTTGAAATTTTGCCTCAACATTCTATTTCAAGGAGCTGATCCACCAAGGAGTCGAGAGTGAGCCTGCTCATGAGAGAGAAGAAGTAGAGAAGGAGGACCGTGGTACCAAGGTATCGACTAAATGTTGAAATTTTGCCTGAACATTCTATTTCAAGGAGCTGATCCACCAAGGAGTCGAGAGTGAGCCTGCTCCTGAGAAAGAAGAAGTAGAGAAGGAGGACCGTGGTACCAAGGTATCGACTAAATGTTGAAATGTTGCCTGAACATTCTATTTCAAGGAGCTGATCCACCAAGGAGTCGAGAGTGAGCCTGCTCATGAGAGAGAAGAAGTAGAGAAGGAGGACCGTGGTACCAAGGTATCGACTAAATGTTGAAATTTTGCCTCAACATTCTATTTCAAGGAGCTGATCCACCAAGGAGTCGAAAGTGAGCCTGCTCCTGAGAAAGAAGGAGTAGAGAAGGAGGACCGTGGTACCAAGGTATCGACTAAATGTTGAAATGTTGCCTGAACATTCTATTTCAAGGAGCTGATCCACCAAGGAGTCGAGAGTGAGCCTGCTCCTGAGAAAGAAGAAGTAGAGAAGGAGGACCGTGGTACCAAGGTATCGACTAAATGTTGAAATTTTGCCTCAACATTCTATTTCAAGGAGCTGATCCGCCAAGGAGTCGAGAGTGAGCCTGCTCATGAGAGAGAAGAAGTAGAGAAGGAGGACCGTGGCGCCAAGGTATCGATTAAATGTTGAAATTTTGCCTCAACATTCTATTTCAAGGAGCTGATCCGCCAAGGAGTCGAGAGTGAGCCTGCTCCTGAGAAAGAAGAAGTAGAGAAGGAGGACCGTGGTACCAAGGTATCGACTAAATGTTGAAATGTTGCCTGAACATTCTATTTCAAGGAGCTGATCCACCAAGGAGTCGAGAGTGAGCCTGCTCATGAGAGAGAAGAAGTAGAGAAGGAGGACCGTGGTACCAAGGTATCGACTAAATGTTGAAATTTTGCCTCAACATTCTATTTCAAGGAGCTGATCCACCAAGGAGTCGAGAGTGAGCCTGCTCCTGAGAAAGAAGGAGTAGAGAAGGAGGACCGTGGTACCAAGGTATCGACTAAATGTTGAAATGTTGCCTGAACATTCTATTTCAAGGAGCTGATCCACCAAGGAGTCGACAGTGAGCCTGCTCATGAGAGAGAAGAAGTAGACAAGGAGGACCGTGGTAGCAAGGTATCGACTAAATGTTGAAATTTTGCCTGAACATTCTATTTCAAGGAGCTGATCCACCAAGGAGTCGAGAGTGAGCCTGCTCCTGAGAAAGAAGAAGTAGAGAAGGAGGACCGTGGTACCAAGGTATCGACTAAATGTTGAAATTTTGCCTCAACATTCTATTTCAAGGAGCTGATCCGCCAAGGAGTCGAGAGTGAGCCTGCTCATGAGAGAGAAGAAGTAGAGAAGGAGGACCGTGGTGCCAAGGTATCGATTAAATGTTGAAATTTTGCCTCAACATTCTATTTCAAGGAGCTGATCCGCCAAGGAGTCGAGAGTGAGCCTGCTCATGAGAGAGAAGAAGTAGAGAAGGAGGACCGTGGTGCCAAGGTATCGATTAAATGTTGAAATTTTGCCTCAACATTCTATTTCAAGGAGCTGATCCACCAAGGAGTCGACAGTGAGCCTGCTCATGAGAGAGAAGAAGTAGAGAAGGAGGACCGTGGTACCAAGGTATCGACTAAATGTTGAAATTTTGCCTCAACATTCTATTTCAAGGAGCTGATCCACCAAGGAGTCGAGAGTGAGCCTGCTCATGAGAGAGAAGAAGTAGAGAAGGAGGACCGTGGTACCAAGGTATCGACTAAATGTTGAAATTTTGCCTGAACATTCTATTTCAAGGAGCTGATCCACCAAGGAGTCGAGAGTGAGCCTGCTCCTGAGAAAGAAGAAGTAGAGAAGGAGGACCGTGGTACCAAGGTATCGACTAAATGTTGAAATGTTGCCTGAACATTCTATTTCAAGGAGCTGATCCACCAAGGAGTCGAGAGTGAGCCTGCTCATGAGAGAGAAGAAGTAGAGAAGGAGGACCGTGGTACCAAGGTATCGACTAAATGTTGAAATTTTGCCTCAACATTCTATTTCAAGGAGCTGATCCACCAAGGAGTCGAAAGTGAGCCTGCTCCTGAGAAAGAAGGAGTAGAGAAGGAGGACCGTGGTACCAAGGTATCGACTAAATGTTGAAATGTTGCCTGAACATTCTATTTCAAGGAGCTGATCCACCAAGGAGTCGAGAGTGAGCCTGCTCCTGAGAAAGAAGAAGTAGAGAAGGAAGACCGTGGTACCAAGGTATCGACTAAATGTTGAAATTTTGCCTCAACATTCTATTTCAAGGAGCTGATCCGCCAAGGAGTCGAGAGTGAGCCTGCTCATGAGAGAGAAGAAGTAGAGAAGGAGGACCGTGGTGCCAAGGTATCGATTAAATGTTGAAATTTTGCCTCAACATTCTATTTCAAGGAGCTGATCCGCCAAGGAGTCGAGAGTGAGCCTGCTCCTGAGAAAGAAGAAGTAGAGAAGGAGGACCGTGGTACCAAGGTATCGACTAAATGTTGAAATGTTGCCTGAACATTCTATTTCAAGGAGCTGATCCACCAAGGAGTCGAGAGTGAGCCTGCTCATGAGAGAGAAGAAGTAGAGAAGGAGGACCGTGGTACCAAGGTATCGACTAAATGTTGAAATTTTGCCTCAACATTCTATTTCAAGGAGCTGATCCACCAAGGAGTCGAGAGTGAGCCTGCTCCTGAGAAAGAAGGAGTAGAGAAGGAGGACCGTGGTACCAAGGTATCGACTAAATGTTGAAATGTTGCCTGAACATTCTATTTCAAGGAGCTGATCCACCAAGGAGTCGAGAGTGAGCCTGCTCCTGAGAAAGAAGAAGTAGAGAAGGAGGACCGTGGTACCAAGGTATCGACTAAATGTTGAAATTTTGCCTCAACATTCTATTTCAAGGAGCTGATCCGCCAAGGAGTCGAGAGTGAGCCTGCTCATGAGAGAGAAGAAGTAGAGAAGGAGGACCGTGGTGCCAAGGTATCGATTAAATGTTGAAATGTTGCCTGAACATTCTATTTCAAGGAGCTGATCCACCAAGGAGTCGAGAGTGAGCCTGCTCATGAGAGAGAAGAAGTAGAGAAGGAGGACCGTGGTACCAAGGTATCGACTAAATGTTGAAGTTTTGCCTCAACATTCTATTTCAAGGAGCTGATCCACCAAGGAGTCGAGAGTGAGCCTGCTCCTGAGAAAGAAGGAGTAGAGAAGGAGGACCGTGGTACCAAGGTATCGACTAAATGTTGAAATGTTGCCTGAACATTCTATTTCAAGGAGCTGATCCACCAAGGAGTCGAGAGTGAGCCTGCTCCTGAGAAAGAAGAAGTAGAGAAGGAGGACCGTGGTACCAAGGTATCGACTAAATGTTGAAATTTTGCCTCAACATTCTATTTCAAGGAGCTGATCCGCCAAGGAGTCGAGAGTGAGCCTGCTCATGAGAGAGAAGAAGTAGAGAAGGAGGACCGTGGTGCCAAGGTATCGATTAAATGTTGAAATTTTGCCTCAACATTCTATTTCAAGGAGCTGATCCGCCAAGGAGTCGAGAGTGAGCCTGCTCATGAGAGAGAAGAAGTAGAGAAGGAGGACCGTGGTGCCAAGGTATCGATTAAATGTTGAAATTTTGCCTCAACATTCTATTTCAAGGAGCTGATCCACCAAGGAGTCGACAGTGAGCCTGCTCATGAGAGAGAAGAAGTAGAGAAGGAGGACCGTGGTACCAAGGTATCGACTAAATGTTGAAATTTTGCCTCAACATTCTATTTCAAGGAGCTGATCCACCAAGGAGTCGAGAGTGAGCCTGCTCATGAGAGAGAAGAAGTAGAGAAGGAGGACCGTGGTACCAAGGTATCGACTAAATGTTGAAATTTTGCCTGAACATTCTATTTCAAGGAGCTGATCCACCAAGGAGTCGAGAGTGAGCCTGCTCCTGAGAAAGAAGAAGTAGAGAAGGAGGACCGTGGTACCAAGGTATCGACTAAATGTTGAAATGTTGCCTGAACATTCTATTTCAAGGAGCTGATCCACCAAGGAGTCGAGAGTGAGCCTGCTCATGAGAGAGAAGAAGTAGAGAAGGAGGACCGTGGTACCAAGGTATCGACTAAATGTTGAAATTTTGCCTGAACATTCTATTTCAAGGAGCTGATCCACCAAGGAGTCGAGAGTGAGCCTGCTCCTGAGAAAGAAGAAGTAGAGAAGGAGGACCGTGGTACCAAGGTATCGACTAAATGTTGAAATTTTGCCTGAACATTCTATTTCAAGGAGCTGATCCACCAAGGAGTCGAGAGTGAGCCTGCTCATGAGAGAGAAGAAGTAGAGAAGGAGGACCGTGGTACCAAGGTATCGACTAAATGTTGAAATTTTGCCTCAACATTCTATTTCAAGGAGCTGATCCACCAAGGAGTCGAGAATGAGCCTGCTCCTGAGAGAGAAGAAGTAGAGAAGGAGGACCGTGGTACCAAGGTATCGACTAAATGTTGAAATTTTGCCTGAACATTCTATTTCAAGGAGCTGATCCACCAAGGAGTCGAGAGTGAGCCTGCTCATGAGAGAGAAGAAGTAGAGAAGGAGGACCGTGGTACCAAGGTATCGACTAAATGTTGAAATGTTGCCTGAACATTCTATTTCAAGGAGCTGATCCACCAAGGAGTCGAGAGTGAGCCTGCTCATGAGAGAGAAGAAGTAGAGAAGGAGGACCGTGGTACCAAGGTATCGACTAAATGTTGAAATTTTGCCTGAACATTCTATTTCAAGGAGCTGATCCACCAAGGAGTCGAGAGTGAGCCTGCTCCTGAGAAAGAAGAAGTAGAGAAGGAGGACCGTGGTACCAAGGTATCGACTAAATGTTGAAATTTTGACTGAACATTCTATTTCAAGGAGCTGATCCACCAAGGAGTCGAGAGTGAGCCTGCTCATGAGAGAGAAGAAGTAGAGAAGGAGGACCGTGGTACCAAGGTATCGACTAAATGTTGAAATTTTGCCTGAACATTCTATTTCAAGGAGCTGATCCACCAAGGAGTCGAGAGTGAGCCTGCTCCTGAGAAAGAAGAAGTAGAGAAGGAGGACCGTGGTACCAAGGTATCGACTAAATGTTGAAATTTTGCCTCAACATTCTATTTCAAGGAGCTGATCCACCAAGGAGTCGACAGTGAGCCTGCTCATGAGAGAGAAGAAGTAGACAAGGAGGACCGTGGTAGCAAGGTATCGACTAAATGTTGAAATTTTGCCTCAACATTCTATTTCAAGGAGCTGATCCACCAAGGAGTCGAGAGTGAGCCTGCTCCTGAGAAAGAAGAAGTAGAGAAGGAGGACCGTTGTACAAAGGTATCGACTAAATGTTGAAATTTTGCCTCAACATTCTATTTCAAGGAGCTGATCCACCAAGGAGTCGACAGTGAGCCTGCTCATGAGAGAGAAGAAGTAGACAAGGAGGACCGTGGTAGCAAGGTATCGACTAAATGTTGAAATTTTGCCTCAACATTCTATTTCAAGGAGCTGATCCACCAAGGAGTCGACAGTGAGCCTGCTCATGAGAGAGAAGAAGTAGACAAGGAGGACCGTGGTAGCAAGGTATCGACTAAATGTTGAAATTTTGCCTCAACATTCTATTTCAAGGAGCTGATCCACCAAGGAGTCGAGAGTGAGCCTGCTCCTGAGAAAGAAGAAGTAGAGAAGGAGGACCGTTGTACAAAGGTATCGACTAAATGTTGAAATTTTGCCTCAACATTCTATTTCAAGGAGCTGATCCACCAAGGAGTCGACAGTGAGCCTGCTCATGAGAGAGAAGAAGTAGACAAGGAGGACCGTGGTAGCAAGGTATCGACTAAATGTTGAAATTTTGCCTCAACATTCTATTTCAAGGAGCTGATCCACCAAGGAGTCGAGAGTGAGCCCTCTCCTGAGAAAGAAGAAGTAGAGAAGGAGGACCGTTGTACCAAGGTATCGACTAAATGTTGAAATTTTGCCTCAACATTCTATTTCAAGGAGCTGATCCGCCAAGGAGTCGAGAGTGAGCCTGCTCATGAGAGAGAAGAAGTAGAGAAGGAGGACCGTGGTGCCAAGGTATCGATTAAATGTTGAAATTTTGCCTCAACATTCTATTTCAAGGAGCTGATCCGCCAAGGAGTCGAGAGTGAGCCTGCTCATGAGAGAGAAGAAGTAGAGAAGGAGGACCGTGGTGCCAAGGTATCGATTAAATGTTGAAATTTTGCCTCAACATTCTATTTCAAGGAGCTGATCCACCAAGGAGTCGAGAGTGAGCCTGCTCATGGGAGAGAAGAAGTAGAGAAGGAGGACCGTGGTGCCAAGGTATCGATTAAATGTTGAAATTTTGCCTCAACATTCTATTTCAAGGAGCTGATCCACCAAGGAGTCGAGAGTGAGCCTGCTCCTGAGAAAGAAGAAGTAGAGAAGGAGGACCGTGGTACCAAGGTATCGACTAAATGTTGAAATTTTGCCTCAACATTCTATTTCAAGGAGCTGATCCACCAAGGAGTCGACAGTGAGCCTGCTCATGAGAGAGAAGAAGTAGACAAGGAGGACCGTGGTAGCAAGGTATCGACTAAATGTTGAAATTTTGCCTCAACATTCTATTTCAAGGAGCTGATCCACCAAGGAGTCGAGAGTGAGCCTGCTCCTGAGAAAGAAGAAGTAGAGAAGGAGGACCGTTGTACAAAGGTATCGACTAAATGTTGAAATTTTGCCTCAACATTCTATTTCAAGGAGCTGATCCACCAAGGAGTCGACAGTGAGCCTGCTCATGAGAGAGAAGGAGTAGACAAGGAGGACCGTGGTAGCAAGGTATCGACTAAATGTTGAAATTTTGCCTCAACATTCTATTTCAAGGAGCTGATCCACCAAGGAGTCGACAGTGAGCCTGCTCATGAGAGAGAAGAAGTAGACAAGGAGGACCGTGGTAGCAAGGTATCGACTAAATGTTGAAATTTTGCCTCAACATTCTATTTCAAGGAGCTGATCCACCAAGGAGTCGAGAGTGAGCCTGCTCCTGAGAAAGAAGAAGTAGAGAAGGAGGACCGTTGTACAAAGGTATCGACTAAATGTTGAAATTTTGCCTCAACATTCTATTTCAAGGAGCTGATCCACCAAGGAGTCGACAGTGAGCCTGCTCATGAGAGAGAAGAAGTAGACAAGGAGGACCGTGGTAGCAAGGTATCGACTAAATGTTGAAATTTTGCCTCAACATTCTATTTCAAGGAGCTGATCCACCAAGGAGTCGAGAGTGAGCCCTCTCCTGAGAAAGAAGAAGTAGAGAAGGAGGACCGTTGTACCAAGGTATCGACTAAATGTTGAAATTTTGCCTCAACATTCTATTTCAAGGAGCTGATCCGCCAAGGAGTCGAGAGTGAGCCTGCTCATGAGAGAGAAGAAGTAGAGAAGGAGGACCGTGGTGCCAAGGTATCGATTAAATGTTGAAATTTTGCCTCAACATTCTATTTCAAGGAGCTGATCCGCCAAGGAGTCGAGAGTGAGCCTGCTCATGAGAGAGAAGAAGTAGAGAAGGAGGACCGTGGTGCCAAGGTATCGATTAAATGTTGAAATTTTGCCTCAACATTCTATTTCAAGGAGCTGATCCACCAAGGAGTCGAGAGTGAGCCTGCTCATGGGAGAGAAGAAGTAGAGAAGGAGGACCGTGGTGCCAAGGTATCGATTAAATGTTGAAATTTTGCCTCAACATTCTATTTCAAGGAGCTGATCCACCAAGGAGTCGAGAATGAGCCTGCTCCTGAGAGAGAAGAAGTAGAGAAGGAGGACCGTGGTACCAAGGTATCGACTAAATGTTGAAATTTTGCCTCAACATTCTATTTCAAGGAGCTGATCCACCAAGGAGTCGAGAGTGAGCCTGCTCCTGAGAAAGAAGAAGTAGAGAAGGAGGACCGTTGTACAAAGGTATCGACTAAATGTTGAAATTTTGCCTCAACATTCTATTTCAAGGAGCTGATCCACCAAGGAGTCGACAGTGAGCCTGCTCATGAGAGAGAAGAAGTAGACAAGGAGGACCGTGGTAGCAAGGTATCGACTAAATGTTGAAATTTTGCCTCAACATTCTATTTCAAGGAGCTGATCCACCAAGGAGTCGAGAGTGAGCCCTCTCCTGAGAAAGAAGAAGTAGAGAAGGAGGACCGTTGTACCAAGGTATCGACTAAATGTTGAAATTTTGCCTCAACATTCTATTTCAAGGAGCTGATCCGCCAAGGAGTCGAGAGTGAGCCTGCTCATGAGAGAGAAGAAGTAGAGAAGGAGGACCGTGGTGCCAAGGTATCGATTAAATGTTGAAATTTTGCCTCAACATTCTATTTCAAGGAGCTGATCCGCCAAGGAGTCGAGAGTGAGCCTGCTCATGAGAGAGAAGAAGTAGAGAAGGAGGACCGTGGTGCCAAGGTATCGATTAAATGTTGAAATTTTGCCTCAACATTCTATTTCAAGGAGCTGATCCACCAAGGAGTCGAGAGTGAGCCTGCTCATGAGAGAGAAGAAGTAGAGAAGGAGGACCGTGGTGCCAAGGTATCGATTAAATGTTGAAATTTTGCCTCAACATTCTATTTCAAGGAGCTGATCCGCCAAGGAGTCGAGAGTGAGCCTGCTCATGAGAGAGAAGAAGTAGAGAAGGAGGACCGTGGTGCCAAGGTATCGATTAAATGTTGAAATTTTGCCTCAACATTCTATTTCAAGGAGCTGATCCACCAAGGAGTCGAGAGTGAGCCTGCTCATGAGAGAGAAGAAGTAGAGAAGGAGGACCGTGGTGCCAAGGTATCGATTAAATGTTGAAATTTTGCCTCAACATTCTATTTCAAGGAGCTGATCCACCAAGGAGTCGAGAATGAGCCTGCTCCTGAGAGAGAAGAAGTAGAGAAGGAGGACCGTGGTACCAAGGTATCGACTAAATGTTGAAATTTTGCCTCAACATTCTATTTCAAGGAGCTGATCCACCAAGGAGTCGAGAGTGAGCCTGCTCCTGAGAAAGAAGAAGTAGAGAAGGAGGACCGTTGTACAAAGGTATCGACTAAATGTTGAAATTTTGCCTCAACATTCTATTTCAAGGAGCTGATCCACCAAGGAGTCGACAGTGAGCCTGCTCATGAGAGAGAAGAAGTAGAGAAGGAGGACCGTGGTGCCAAGGTATCGATTAAATGTTGAAATTTTGCCTCAACATTCTATTTCAAGGAGCTGATCCGCCAAGGAGTCGAGAGTGAGCCTGCTCATGAGAGAGAAGAAGTAGAGAAGGAGGACCGTGGTGCCAAGGTATCGATTAAATGTTGAAATTTTGCCTCAACATTCTATTTCAAGGAGCTGATCCACCAAGGAGTCGAGAGTGAGCCTGCTCATGAGAGAGAAGAAGTAGAGTAGGAGGACCGTGGTGCCAAGGTATCGATTAAATGTTGAAATTTTGCCTCAACATTCTATTTCAAGGAGCTGATCCACCAAGGAGTCGAGAATGAGCCTGCTCCTGAGAGAGAAGAAGTAGAGAAGGAGGACCGTGGTACCAAGGTATCGACTAAATGTTGAAATTTTGCCTGAACATTCTATTTCAAGGAGCTGATCCACCAAGGAGTCGAGAGTGAGCCTGCTCAAGAGAGAGAAGAAGTAGAGAAGGAGGACCGTGGTACCAAGGTATCGACTAAATGTTGAAATGTTGCCTGAACATTCTATTTCAAGGAGCTGATCCACCAAGGAGTCGAGAGTGAGCCTGCTCATGAGAGAGAAGAAGTAGAGAAGGAGGACCGTGGTACCAAGGTATCGACTAAATGTTGAAATTTTGCCTGAACATTCTATTTCAAGGAGCTGATCCACCAAGGAGTCGAGAGTGAGCCTGCTCCTGAGAAAGAAGAAGTAGAGAAGGAGGACCGTGGTACCAAGGTATCGACTAAATGTTGAAATTTTGCCTGAACATTCTATTTCAAGGAGCTGATCCACCAAGGAGTCGAGAGTGAGCCTGCTCATGAGAGAGAAGAAGTAGAGAAGGAGGACCGTGGTACCAAGGTATCGACTAAATGTTGAAATTTTGCCTGAACATTCTATTTCAAGGAGCTGATCCACCAAGGAGTCGAGAGTGAGCCTGCTCCTGAGAAAGAAGAAGTAGAGAAGGAGGACCGTGGTGCCAAGGTATCGATTAAATGTTGAAATTTTGCCTCAACATTCTATTTCAAGGAGCTGATCCGCCAAGGAGTCGAGAGTGAGCCTGCTCATGAGAGAGAAGAAGTAGAGAAGGAGGACCGTGGTGCCAAGGTATCGATTAAATGTTGAAATTTTGCCTCAACATTCTATTTCAAGGAGCTGATCCACCAAGGAGTCGAGAGTGAGCCTGCTCATGAGAGAGAAGAAGTAGAGAAGGAGGACCGTGGTGCCAAGGTATCGATTAAATGTTGAAATTTTGCCTCAACATTCTATTTCAAGGAGCTGATCCACCAAGGAGTCGAGAATGAGCCTGCTCCTGAGAGAGAAGAAGTAGAGAAGGAGGACCGTGGTACCAAGGTATCGACTAAATGTTGAAATTTTGCCTGAACATTCTATTTCAAGGAGCTGATCCACCAAGGAGTCGAGAGTG
Organism: Pristionchus mayeri; assembly: GCA_036245805.1. Lineage (NCBI taxonomy): Eukaryota > Metazoa > Nematoda > Chromadorea > Rhabditida > Neodiplogasteridae > Pristionchus > Pristionchus mayeri. The sequence continues at coordinate 1,258,680 of BTRK01000007.1, forward strand.
AGCCTGCTCATGAGAGAGAAGAAGTAGAGAAGGAGGACCGTGGTACCAAGGTATCGACTAAATGTTGAAATGTTGCCTGAACATTCTATTTCAAGGAGCTGATCCACCAAGGAGTCGAGAGTGAGCCTGCTCATGAGAGAGAAGAAGTAGAGAAGGAGGACCGTGGTACCAAGGTATCGACTAAATGTTGAAATTTTGCCTGAACATTCTATTTCAAGGAGCTGATCCACCAAGGAGTCGAGAGTGAGCCTGCTCCTGAGAAAGAAGAAGTAGAGAAGGAGGACCGTGGTACCAAGGTATCGACTAAATGTTGAAATTTTGCCTGAACATTCTATTTCAAGGAGCTGATCCACCAAGGAGTCGAGAGTGAGCCTGCTCATGAGAGAGAAGAAGTAGAGAAGGAGGACCGTGGTACCAAGGTATCGACTAAATGTTGAAATTTTGCCTCAACATTCTATTTCAAGGAGCTGATCCACCAAGGAGTCGACAGTGAGCCTGCTCATGAGAGAGAAGAAGTAGACAAGGAGGACCGTGGTAGCAAGGTATCGACTAAATGTTGAAATTTTGCCTCAACATTCTATTTCAAGGAGCTGATCCACCAAGGAGTCGAGAGTGAGCCTGCTCCTGAGAAAGAAGAAGTAGAGAAGGAGGACCGTTGTACAAAGGTATCGACTAAATGTTGAAATTTTGCCTCAACATTCTATTTCAAGGAGCTGATCCACCAAGGAGTCGACAGTGAGCCTGCTCATGAGAGAGAAGAAGTAGACAAGGAGGACCGTGGTAGCAAGGTATCGACTAAATGTTGAAATTTTGCCTCAACATTCTATTTCAAGGAGCTGATCCACCAAGGAGTCGACAGTGAGCCTGCTCATGAGAGAGAAGAAGTAGACAAGGAGGACCGTGGTAGCAAGGTATCGACTAAATGTTGAAATTTTGCCTCAACATTCTATTTCAAGGAGCTGATCCACCAAGGAGTCGAGAGTGAGCCTGCTCCTGAGAAAGAAGAAGTAGAGAAGGAGGACCGTTGTACAAAGGTATCGACTAAATGTTGAAATTTTGCCTCAACATTCTATTTCAAGGAGCTGATCCACCAAGGAGTCGACAGTGAGCCTGCTCATGAGAGAGAAGAAGTAGACAAGGAGGACCGTGGTAGCAAGGTATCGACTAAATGTTGAAATTTTGCCTCAACATTCTATTTCAAGGAGCTGATCCACCAAGGAGTCGAGAGTGAGCCCTCTCCTGAGAAAGAAGAAGTAGAGAAGGAGGACCGTTGTACCAAGGTATCGACTAAATGTTGAAATTTTGCCTCAACATTCTATTTCAAGGAGCTGATCCGCCAAGGAGTCGAGAGTGAGCCTGCTCATGAGAGAGAAGAAGTAGAGAAGGAGGACCGTGGTGCCAAGGTATCGATTAAATGTTGAAATTTTGCCTCAACATTCTATTTCAAGGAGCTGATCCGCCAAGGAGTCGAGAGTGAGCCTGCTCATGAGAGAGAAGAAGTAGAGAAGGAGGACCGTGGTGCCAAGGTATCGATTAAATGTTGAAATTTTGCCTCAACATTCTATTTCAAGGAGCTGATCCACCAAGGAGTCGAGAGTGAGCCTGCTCATGAGAGAGAAGAAGTAGAGAAGGAGGACCGTGGTGCCAAGGTATCGATTAAATGTTGAAATTTTGCCTCAACATTCTATTTCAAGGAGCTGATCCGCCAAGGAGTCGAGAGTGAGCCTGCTCATGAGAGAGAAGAAGTAGAGAAGGAGGACCGTGGTGCCAAGGTATCGATTAAATGTTGAAATTTTGCCTCAACATTCTATTTCAAGGAGCTGATCCACCAAGGAGTCGAGAGTGAGCCTGCTCATGAGAGAGAAGAAGTAGAGAAGGAGGACCGTGGTGCCAAGGTATCGATTAAATGTTGAAATTTTGCCTCAACATTCTATTTCAAGGAGCTGATCCGCCAAGGAGTCGACAGTGAGCCTGCTCATGAGAGAGAAGAAGTAAAGAAGGAGGACCGTGGTACCAAGGTATCGACTAAATGTTGAAATGTTGCCTGAACATTCTATTTCAAGGAGCTGATCCACCAAGGAGTCGAGAGTGAGCCTGCTCCTGAGAAAGAAGAAGTAGAGAAGGAGGACCGTGGTACCAAGGTATCGACTAAATGTTGAAATTTTGCCTGAACATTCTATTTCAAGGAGCTGATCCACCAAGGAGTCGAGAGTGAGCCTGCTCCTGAGAAAGAAGAAGTAGAGAAGGAGGACCGTGGTACCAAGGTATCGACTAAATGTTGAAATTTTGCCTGAACATTCTATTTCAAGGAGCTGATCCACCAAGGAGTCGAGAGTGAGCCTGCTCATGAGAGAGAAGAAGTAGAGAAGGAGGACCGTGGTACCAAGGTATCGACTAAATGTTGAAATTTTGCCTCAACATTCTATTTCAAGGAGCTGATCCACCAAGGAGTCGAGAATGAGCCTGCTCCTGAGAGAGAAGAAGTAGAGAAGGAGGACCGTGGTACCAAGGTATCGACTAAATGTTGAAATTTTGCCTGAACATTCTATTTCAAGGAGCTGATCCACCAAGGAGTCGAGAGTGAGCCTGCTCATGAGAGAGAAGAAGTAGAGAAGGAGGACCGTGGTACCAAGGTATCGACTAAATGTTGAAATGTTGCCTGAACATTCTATTTCAAGGAGCTGATCCACCAAGGAGTCGAGAGTGAGCCTGCTCATGAGAGAGAAGAAGTAGAGAAGGAGGACCGTGGTACCAAGGTATCGACTAAATGTTGAAATTTTGCCTGAACATTCTATTTCAAGGAGCTGATCCACCAAGGAGTCGAGAGTGAGCCTGCTCCTGAGAAAGAAGAAGTAGAGAAGGAGGACCGTGGTACCAAGGTATCGACTAAATGTTGAAATTTTGCCTGAACATTCTATTTCAAGGAGCTGATCCACCAAGGAGTCGAGAGTGAGCCTGCTCATGAGAGAGAAGAAGTAGAGAAGGAGGACCGTGGTACCAAGGTATCGACTAAATGTTGAAATTTTGCCTCAACATTCTATTTCAAGGAGCTGATCCACCAAGGAGTCGAGAATGCGCCTGCTCCTGAGAGAGAAGAAGTAGAGAAGGAGGACCGTGGTACCAAGGTATCGACTAAATGTTGAAATTTTGCCTGAACATTCTATTTCAAGGAGCTGATCCACCAAGGAGTCGAGAGTGAGCCTGCTCATGAGAGAGAAGAAGTAGAGAAGGAGGACCGTGGTACCAAGGTATCGACTAAATGTTGAAATTTTGCCTGAACATTCTATTTCAAAGAGCTGATCCACCAAGGAGTCGAGAGTGAGCCTGCTCCTGAGAAAGAAGAAGTAGAGAAGGAGGACCGTGGTACCAAGGTATCGACTAAATGTTGAAATTTTGCCTGAACATTCTATTTCAAGGAGCTGATCCACCAAGGAGTCGAGAGTGAGCCTGCTCATGAGAGAGAAGAAGTAGAGAAGGAGGACCGTGGTACCAAGGTATCGACTAAATGTTGAAATGTTGCCTGAACATTCTATTTCAAGGAGCTGATCCACCAAGGAGTCGAGAGTGAGCCTGCTCATGAGAGAGAAGAAGTAGAGAAGGAGGACCGTGGTACCAAGGTATCGACTAAATGTTGAAATTTTGCCTGAACATTCTATTTCAAGGAGCTGATCCACCAAGGAGTCGAGAGTGAGCCTGCTCCTGAGAAAGAAGAAGTAGAGAAGGAGGACCGTGGTACCAAGGTATCGACTAAATGTTGAAATTTTGCCTGAACATTCTATTTCAAGGAGCTGATCCACCAAGGAGTCGAGAGTGAGCCTGCTCCTGAGAAAGAAGAAGTAGAGAAGGAGGACCGTGGTACCAAGGTATCGACTAAATGTTGAAATTTTGCCTGAACATTCTATTTCAAGGAGCTGATCCACCAAGGAGTCGAGAGTGAGCCTGCTCATGAGAGAGAAGAAGTAGAGAAGGAGGACCGTGGTACCAAGGTATCGACTAAATGTTGAAATTTTGCCTCAACATTCTATTTCAAGGAGCTGATCCACCAAGGAGTCGAGAATGAGCCTGCTCCTGAGAGAGAAGAAGTGGAGAAGGAGGACCGTGGTACCAAGGTATCGACTAAATGTTGAAATTTTGCCTGAACATTCTATTTCAAGGAGCTGATCCACCAAGGAGTCGAGAGTGAGCCTGCTCATGAGAGAGAAGAAGTAGAGAAGGAGGACCGTGGTACCAAGGTATCGACTAAATGTTGAAATTTTGCCTGAACATTCTATTTCAAAGAGCTGATCCACCAAGGAGTCGAGAGTGAGCCTGCTCCTGAGAAAGAAGAAGTAGAGACGGAGGACCGTGGTACCAAGGTATCGATTAAATGTTGAAATTTTGCCTGAACATTCTATTTCAAGGAGCTGATCCACCAAGGAGTCGAGAGTGAGCCTGCTCCTGAGAAAGAAGAAGTAGAGAAGGAGGACCGTGGTACCAAGGTATCGACTAAATGTTGAAATTTTGCCTGAACATTCTATTTCAAAGAGCTGATCCACCAAGGAGTCGAGAGTGAGCCTGCTCCTGAGAAAGAAGAAGTAGAGAAGGAGGACCGTGGTACCAAGGTATCGACTAAATGTTGAAATTTTGCCTCAACATTCTATTTCAAGGAGCTGATCCACCAAGGAGTCGAGAGTGAGCCTGCTCCTGAGAGAGAAGAAGTAGAGAAGGAGGACCGTGGTACCAAGGTATCGACTAAATGTTGAAATTTTGCCTGAACATTCTATTTCAAGGAGCTGATCCACCAAGGAGTCGAGAGTGAGCCTGCTCCTGAGAAAGAAGAAGTAGAGAAGGAGGACCGTGGTACCAAGGTATCGACTAAATGTTGAAATTTTGCCTCAACATTCTATTTCAAGGAGCTGATCCACCAAGGAGTCGACAGTGAGCCTGCTCATGAGAGAGAAGAAGTAGACAAGGAGGACCGTGGTAGCAAGGTATCGACTAAATGTTGAAATTTTGCCTCAACATTCTATTTCAAGGAGCTGATCCACCAATGAGTCGAGAGTGAGCCTGCTCCTGAGAAAGAAGAAGTAGAGAAGGAGGACCGTTGTACAAAGGTATCGACTAAATGTTGAAATTTTGCCTCAACATTCTATTTCAAGGAGCTGATCCACCAAGGAGTCGACAGTGAGCCTGCTCATGAGAGAGAAGAAGTAGACAAGGAGGACCGTGGTAGCAAGGTATCGACTAAATGTTGAAATTTTGCCTCAACATTCTATTTCAAGGAGCTGATCCGCCAAGGAGTCGAGAGTGAGCCTGCTCATGAGAGAGAAGAAGTAGAGAAGGAGGACCGTGGTGCCAAGGTATCGATTAAATGTTGAAATTTTGCCTCAACATTCTATTTCAAGGAGCTGATCCGCCAAGGAGTCGAGAGTGAGCCTGCTCATGAGAGAGAAGAAGTAGAGAAGGAGGACCGTGGTGCCAAGGTATCGATTAAATGTTGAAATTTTGCCTCAACATTCTATTTCAAGGAGCTGATCCACCAAGGAGTCGAGAGTGAGCCTGCTCATGAGAGAGAAGAAGTAGAGAAGGAGGACCGTGGTGCCAAGGTATCGATTAAATGTTGAAATTTTGCCTCAACATTCTATTTCAAGGAGCTGATCCGCCAAGGAGTCGACAGTGAGCCTGCTCATGAGAGAGAAGAAGTAAAGAAGGAGGACCGTGGTACCAAGGTATCGACTAAATGTTGAAATTTTGCCTGAACATTCTATTTCAAGGAGCTGATCCACCAAGGAGTCGAGAGTGAGCCTGCTCCTGAGAAAGAAGAAGTAGAGAAGGAGGACCGCTGTACCAAGGTATCGACTAAACGTTGAAATTTTGCCTCAACATTCTATTTCAAGGAGCTGATCCGCCAAGGAGTCGAGAGTGAGCCTGCTCATGAGAGAGAAGAAGTAGAGAAGGAGGACCGTGGTGCCAAGGTATCGATTAAATGTTGAAATTTTGCCTCAACATTCTATTTCAAGGAGGTGATCCGCCAAGGAGTCGAGAGTGAGCCTGCTCATGAGAGAGAAGAAGTAGAGAAGGAGGACCGTGGTGCCAAGGTATCGATTAAATGTTGAAATTTTGCCTCAACATTCTATTTCAAGGAGCTGATCCACCAAGGAGTCGAGAGTGAGCCTGCTCATGAGAGAGAAGAAGTAGAGAAGGAGGACCGTGGTGCCAAGGTATCGATTAAATGTTGAAATTTTGCCTCAACATTCTATTTCAAGGAGCTGATCCGCCATGAGTCGACAGTGAGCCTGCTCATGAGAGAGAAGAAGTAAAGAAGGAGGACCGTGGTACCAAGGTATCGACTAAATGTTGAAATTTTGCCTGAACATTCTATTTCAAGGAGCTGATCCACCAAGGAGTCGAGAGTGAGCCTGCTCATGAGAGAGAAGAAGTAGAGAAGGAGGACCGTGGTACCAAGGTATCGACTAAATGTTGAAATTTTGCCTGAACATTCTATTTCAAGGAGCTGATCCACCAAGGAGTCGAGAGTGAGCCTGCTCCTGAGAAAGAAGAAGTAGAGAAGGAGGACCGTGGTACCAAGGTATCGACTAAATGTTGAAATTTTGCCTGAACATTCTATTTCAAGGAGCTGATCCACCAAGGAGTCGAGAGTGAGCCTGCTCATGAGAGAGAAGAAGTAGAGAAGGAGGACCGTGGTACCAAGGTATCGACTAAATGTTGAAATTTTGCCTCAACATTCTATTTCAAGGAGCTGATCCACCAAGGAGTCGAGAGTGAGCCTGCTCATGAGAGAGAAGAAGTAGAGAAGGAGAACCGTGGTGCCAAGGTATCGATTAAATGTTGAAATTTTGCCTCAACATTCTATTTCAAGGAGCTGATCCACCAAGGAGTCGAGAGTGAGCCTGCTCATGAGAGAGAAGAAGTAGAGAAGGAGGACCGTGGTGCCAAGGTATCGATTAAATGTTGAAATTTTGCCTCAACATTATATTTCAAGGAGCTGATCCGCCAAGGAGTCGACAGTGAGCCTGCTCATGAGAGAGAAGAAGTAAAGAAGGAGGACCGTGGTACCAAGGTATCGACTAAATGTTGAAATTTTGCCTCAACATTCTATTTCAAGGAGCTGATCCACCAAGGAGTCGAGAGTGAGCCTGCTCATGAGAGAGAAGAAGTAGAGAAGGAGGACCGTGGTACCAAGGTATCGACTAAATGTTGAAATTTTGCCTGAACATTCTATTTCAAGGAGCTGATCCACCAAGGAGTCGAGAGTGAGCCTGCTCCTGAGAAAGAAGAAGTAGAGAAGGAGGACCGTGGTACCAAGGTATCGACTAAATGTTGTAATTTTGCCTGAACATTCTATTTCAAGGAGCTGATCCACCAAGGAGTCGAGAGTGAGCCTGCTCATGAGAGAGAAGAAGTAGAGAAGGAGGACCGTGGTACCAAGGTATCGACTAAATGTTGAAATTTTGCCTCAACATTCTATTTCAAGGAGCTGATCCGCCAAGGAGTCGAGAGTGAGCCTGCTCATGAGAGAGAAGAAGTAGAGAAGGAGAACCGTGGTGCCAAGGTATCGATTAAATGTTGAAATTTTGCCTCAACATTCTATTTCAAGGAGCTGATCCACCAAGGAGTCGAGAGTGAGCCTGCTCATGAGAGAGAAGAAGTAGAGAAGGAGGACCGTGGTGCCAAGGTATCGATTAAATGTTGAAATTTTGCCTCAACATTATATTTCAAGGAGCTGATCCGCCAAGGAGTCGACAGTGAGCCTGCTCATGAGAGAGAAGAAGTAAAGAAGGAGGACCGTGGTACCAAGGTATCGACTAAATGTTGAAATTTTGCCTCAACATTCTATTTCAAGGAGCTGATCCACCAAGGAGTCGAGAGTGAGCCTGCTCATGAGAGAGAAGAAGTAGAGAAGGAGGACCGTGGTACCAAGGTATCGACTAAATGTTGAAATTTTGCCTGAACATTCTATTTCAAGGAGCTGATCCACCAAGGAGTCGAGAGTGAGCCTGCTCCTGAGAAAGAAGAAGTAGAGAAGGAGGACCGTGGTACCAAGGTATCGACTAAATGTTGAAATTTTGCCTGAACATTCTATTTCAAGGAGCTGATCCACCAAGGAGTCGAGAGTGAGCCTGCTCATGAGAGAGAAGAAGTAGAGAAGGAGGACCGTGGTACCAAGGTATCGACTAAATGTTGAAATTTTGCCTCAACATTCTATTTCAAGGAGCTGATCCGCCAAGGAGTCGAGAGTGAGCCTGCTCATGAGAGAGAAGAAGTAGAGAAGGAGGACCGTGGTACCAAGGTATCGACTAAATGTTGAAATTTTGCCTGAACATTCTATTTCAAGGAGCTGATCCACCAAGGAGTCGAGAGTGAGCCTGCTCCTGAGAAAGAAGAAGTAGAGAAGGAGGACCGTGGTACCAAGGTATCGACTAAATGTTGAAATTTTGCCTCAACATTCTATTTCAAGGAGCTGATCCACCAAGGAGTCGACAGTGAACCTGCTCCTGAGAGAGAAGAAGTAGAGAAGGAGGACCGTGGTACCAAGGTATCGACTAAATGTTGAAATTTTGCCTCAACATTCTATTTCAAGGAGCTGATCCACCAAGGAGTCGAGAGTGAGCCTGCTCCTGAGAAAGAAGAAGTAGAGAAGGAGGACCGTTGTACCAAGGTATCGACTAAATGTTGAAATTTTGCCTCAACGTTCTATTTCAAGGAGCTGATCCGCCAAGGAGTCGAGAGTGAGCCTGCTCATGAGAGAGAAGAAGTAGAGAAGGAGGACCGTGGTACCAAGGTATCGACTAAATGTTGAAATTTTGCCTGAACATTCTATTTCAAGGAGCTGATCCACCAAGGAGTCGAGAGTGAGCCTGCTCCTGAGAGAGAAGAAGTAGAGAAGGAGGACCGTGGTACCAAGGTATCGACTAAATGTTGAAATTTTGCCTCAACATTCTATTTCAAGGAGCTGATCCACCAAGGAGTCGAGAGTGAGCCTGCTCCTGAGAGAGAAGAAGTAGAGAAGGAGGACCGTGGTACCAAGGTATCGACTAAATGTTGAAATTTTGCCTCAACATTCTATTTCAAGGAGCTGATCCACCAAGGAGTCGAGAGTGAGCCTGCTCCTGAGAGAGAAGAAGTAGAGAAGGAGGACCGTTGTACCAAGGTATCGACTAAATGTTGAAATTTTGCCTCAACATTCTATTTCAAGGAGCTGATCCGCCAAGGAGTCGAGAGTGAGCCTGCTCATGAGAGAGAAGAAGTAGAGAAGGAGGACCGTGGTACCAAGGTATCGACTAAATATTGAAATTTTGCCTCAACATTCTATTTCAAGGAGCTGATCCACCAAGGAGTCGACAGTGAACCTGCTCCTGAGAGAGAAGAAGTAGAGAAGGAGGACCGTGGTACCAAGGTATCGACTAAATGTTGAAATTTTGCCTCAACATTCTATTTCAAGGAGCTGATCCACCAAGGAGTCGACAGTGAACCTGCTCCTGAGAGAGAAGAAGTAGAGAAGGAGGACCGTGGTACCAAGGTATCGACTAAATGTTGAAATTTTGCCTCAACATTCTATTTCAAGGAGCTGATCCACCAAGGATTCGAGAGTGAGCCTGCTCCTGAGAAAGAAGAAGTAGAGAAGGAGGACCGTTGTACCAAGGTATCGACTAAATGTTGAAATTTTGCCTCAACATTCTATTTCAAGGAGCTGATCCGCCAAGGAGTCGAGAGTGAGCCTGCTCATGAGAGAGAAGAAGTAGAGAAGGAGGACCGTGGTACCAAGGTATCGACTAAATGTTGAAATTTTGCCTGAACATTCTATTTCAAGGAGCTGATCCACCAAGGAGTCGAGAGTGAGCCTGCTCCTGAGAAAGAAGAAGTAGAGAAGGAGGACCGTGGTACCAAGGTATCGACTAAATGTTGAAATTTTGCCTCAACATTCTATTTCAAGGAGCTGATCCACCAAGGAGTCGAGAGTGAGCCTGCTCCTGAGAGAGAAGAAGTAGAGAAGGAGGACCGTTGTACCAAGGTATCGACTAAATGTTGAAATTTTGCCTGAACATTCTATTTCAAGGAGCTGATCCACCAAGGAGTCGACAGTGAACCTGCTCCTGAGAGAGAAGAAGTAGAGAAGGAGGACCGTGGTACCAAGGTATCGACTAAATGTTGAAATTTTGCCTCAACATTCTATTTCAAGGAGCTGATCCACCAAGGAGTCGACAGTGAACCTGCTCCTGAGAGAGAAGAAGTAGAGAAGGAGGACCGTGGTACCAAGGTATCGACTAAATGTTGAAATTTTGCCTCAACATTCTATTTCAAGGAGCTGATCCACCAAGGAGTCGAGAGTGAGCCTGCTCCTGAGAAAGAAGAAGTAGAGAAGGAGGACCGTTGTACCAAGGTATCGACTAAATGTTGAAATTTTGCCTCAACATTCTATTTCAAGGAGCTGATCCGCCAAGGAGTCGAGAGTGAGCCTGCTCATGAGAGAGAAGAAGTAGAGAAGGAGGACCGTGGTACCAAGGTATCGACTAAATGTTGAAATTTTGCCTGAACATTCTATTTCAAGGAGCTGATCCACCAAGGAGTCGAGAGTGAGCCTGCTCCTGAGAAAGAAGAAGTAGAGAAGGAGGACCGTGGTACCAAGGTATCGACTAAATGTTGAAATTTTGCCTCAACATTCTATTTCAAGGAGCTGATCCACCAAGGAGTCGAGAGTGAGCCTGCTCCTGAGAGAGAAGAAGTAGAGAAGGAGGACCGTTGTACCAAGGTATCGACTAAATGTTGAAATTTTGCCTCAACATTCTATTTCAAGGAGCTGATCCGCCAAGGAGTCGAGAGTGAGCCTGCTCATGAGAGAGAAGAAGTAGAGAAGGAGGACCGTGGTACCAAGGTATCGACTAAATGTTGAAATTTTGCCTGAACATTCTATTTCAAGGAGCTGATCCACCAAGGAGTCGAGAGTGAGCCTGCTCCTGAGAAAGAAGAAGTAGAGAAGGAGGACCGTTGTACCAAGGTATCGACTAAATGTTGAAATTTTGCCTCAACATTCTATTTCAAGGAGCTGATCCGCCAAGGAGTCGAGAGTGAGCCTGCTCATGAGAGAGAAGAAGTAGAGAAGGAGGACCGTGGTACCAAGGTATCGACTAAATGTTGAAATTTTGCCTGAACATTCTATTTCAAGGAGCTGATCCACCAAGGAGTCGAGAGTGAGCCTGCTCCTGAGAAAGAAGAAGTAGAGAAGGAGGACCGTGGTACCAAGGTATCGACTAAATGTTGAAATTTTGCCTCAACATTCTATTTCAAGGAGCTGATCCACCAAGGAGTCGAGAGTGAGCCTGCTCCTGAGAGAGAAGAAGTAGAGAAGGAGGACCGTGGTACCAAGGTATCGACTAAATGTTGAAATTTTGCCTCAACATTCTATTTCAAGGAGCTGATCCACCAAGGAGTCGACAGTGAGCCTGCTCATGAGAGAGAAGAAGTAGACAAGGAGGACCGTGGTAGCAAGGTATCGACTAAATGTTGAAATTTTGCCTCAACATTCTATTTCAAGGAGCTGATCCACCAAGGAGTCGAGAGTGAGCCTGCTCCTGAGAAAGAAGAAGTAGAGAAGGAGGACCGTGGTACCAAGGTATCGACTAAATGTTGAAATTTTGCCTCAACATTCTATTTCAAGGAGCTGATCCGCCAAGGAGTCGAGAGTGAGCCTGCTCATGAGAGAGAAGAAGTAGAGAAGGAGGACCGTGGTACCAAGGTATCGACTAAATGTTGAAATTTTGCCTGAACATTCTATTTCAAGGAGCTGATCCACCAAGGAGTCGAGAGTGAGCCTGCTCCTGAGAAAGAAGAAGTAGAGAAGGAGGACCGTGGTACCAAGGTATCGACTAAATGTTGAAATTTTGCCTCAACATTCTATTTCAAGGAGCTGATCCACCAAGGAGTCGAGAGTGAGCCTGCTCCTGAGAGAGAAGAAGTAGAGAAGGAGGACCGTGGTACCAAGGTATCGACTAAATGTTGAAATTTTGCCTGAACATTCTATTTCAAGGAGCTGATCCACCAAGGAGTCGAGAGTGAGCCTGCTCCTGAGAAAGAAGAAGTAGAGAAGGAGGACCGTGGTACCAAGGTATCGACTAAATGTTGAAATTTTGCCTCAACATTCTATTTCAAGGAGCTGATCCACCAAGGAGTCGAGAGTGAGCCTGCTCATGAGAGAGAAGAAGTAGACAAGGAGGACCGTGGTAGCAAGGTATCGACTAAATGTTGAAATTTTGCCTCAACATTCTATTTCAAGGAGCTGATCCACCAAGGAGTCGAGAGTGAGCCTGCTCCTGAGAAAGAAGAAGTAGAGAAGGAGGACCGTTGTACCAAGGTATCGACTAAATGTTGAAATTTTGCCTCAACATTCTATTTCAAGGAGCTGATCCGCCAAGGAGTCGAGAGTGAGCCTGCTCATGAGAGAGAAGAAGTAGAGAAGGAGGACCGTGGTACCAAGGTATCGACTAAATGTTGAAATTTTGCCTGAACATTCTATTTCAAGGAGCTGATCCACCAAGGAGTCGAGAGTGAGCCTGCTCCTGAGAAAGAAGAAGTAGAGAAGGAGGACCGTGGTACCAAGGTATCGACTAAATGTTGAAATTTTGCCTCAACATTCTATTTCAAGGAGCTGATCCACCAAGGAGTCGAGAGTGAGCCTGCTCCTGAGAGAGAAGAAGTAGAGAAGGAGGACCGTGGTACCAAGGTATCGACTAAATGTTGAAATTTTGCCTCAACATTCTATTTCAAGGAGCTGATCCACCAAGGAGTCGACAGTGAGCCTGCTCATGAGAGAGAAGAAGTAGACAAGGAGGACCGTGGTAGCAAGGTATCGACTAAATGTTGAAATTTTGCCTCAACATTCTATTTCAAGGAGCTGATCCACCAAGGAGTCGAGAGTGAGCCTGCTCCTGAGAAAGAAGAAGTAGAGAAGGAGGACCGTGGTACCAAGGTATCGACTAAATGTTGAAATTTTGCCTCAACATTCTATTTCAAGGAGCTGATCCGCCAAGGAGTCGAGAGTGAGCCTGCTCATGAGAGAGAAGAAGTAGAGAAGGAGGACCGTGGTACCAAGGTATCGACTAAATGTTGAAATTTTGCCTGAACATTCTATTTCAAGGAGCTGATCCACCAAGGAGTCGAGAGTGAGCCTGCTCCTGAGAAAGAAGAAGTAGAGAAGGAGGACCGTGGTACCAAGGTATCGACTAAATGTTGAAATTTTGCCTCAACATTCTATTTCAAGGAGCTGATCCACCAAGGAGTCGAGAGTGAGCCTGCTCCTGAGAGAGAAGAAGTAGAGAAGGAGGACCGTGGTACCAAGGTATCGACTAAATGTTGAAATTTTGCCTCAACATTCTATTTCAAGGAGCTGATCCACCAAGGAGTCGACAGTGAGCCTGCTCATGAGAGAGAAGAAGTAGACAAGGAGGACCGTGGTAGCAAGGTATCGACTAAATGTTGAAATTTTGCCTCAACATTCTATTTCAAGGAGCTGATCCACCAAGGAGTCGAGAGTGAGCCTGCTCCTGAGAAAGAAGAAGTAGAGAAGGAGGACCGTTGTACCAAGGTATCGACTAAATGTTGAAATTTTGCCTCAACATTCTATTTCAAGGAGCTGATCCACCAAGGAGTCGAGAGTGAGCCTGCTCCTGAGAAAGAAGAAGTAGAGAAGGAGGACCGTTGTACCAAGGTATCGACTAAATGTTGAAATTTTGCCTCAACATTCTATTTCAAGGAGCTGATCCGCCAAGGAGTCGAGAGTGAGCCTGCTCATGAGAGAGAAGAAGTAGAGAAGGAGGACCGTGGTACCAAGGTATCGACTAAATGTTGAAATTTTGCCTGAACATTCTATTTCAAGGAGCTGATCCACCAAGGAGTCGAGAGTGAGCCTGCTCCTGAGAAAGAAGAAGTAGAGAAGGAGGACCGTGGTACCAAGGTATCGACTAAATGTTGAAATTTTGCCTCAACATTCTATTTCAAGGAGCTGATCCACCAAGGAGTCGAGAGTGAGCCTGCTCCTGAGAGAGAAGAAGTAGAGAAGGAGGACCGTGGTACCAAGGTATCGACTAAATGTTGAAATTTTGCCTCAACATTCTATTTCAAGGAGCTGATCCACCAAGGAGTCGAAAGTGAGCCTGCTCATGAGAGAGAAGAAGTAGACAAGGAGGACCGTGGTAGCAAGGTATCGACTAAATGTTGAAATTTTGCCTCAACATTCTATTTCAAGGAGCTGATCCACCAAGGAGTCGAGAGTGAGCCTGCTCCTGAGAAAGAAGAAGTAGAGAAGGAGGACCGTTGTACCAAGGTATCGACTAAATGTTGAAATTTTGCCTGAACATTCTATTTCAAGGAGCTGATCCACCAAGGAGTCGAGAGTGAGCCTGCTCCTGAGAAAGAAGAAGTAGAGAAGGAGGACCGTGGTACCAAGGTATCGACTAAATGTTGAAATTTTGCCTCAACATTCTATTTCAAGGAGCTGATCCACCAAGGAGTCGAGAGTGAGCCTGCTCCTGAGAGAGAAGAAGTAGAGAAGGAGGACCGTGGTACCAAGGTATCGACTAAATGTTGAAATTTTGCCTCAACATTCTATTTCAAGGAGCTGATCCGCCAAGGAGTCGAGAGTGAGCCTGCTCATGAGAGAGAAGAAGTAGAGAAGGAGGACCGTGGTACCAAGGTATCGACTAAATGTTGAAATTTTGCCTGAACATTCTATTTCAAGGAGCTGATCCACCAAGGAGTCGAGAGTGAGCCTGCTCCTGAGAAAGAAGAAGTAGAGAAGGAGGACCGTGGTACCAAGGTATCGACTAAATGTTGAAATTTTGCCTCAACATTCTATTTCAAGGAGCTGATCCACCAAGGAGTCGAGAGTGAGCCTGCTCCTGAGAGAGAAGAAGTAGAGAAGGAGGACCGTGGTACCAAGGTATCGACTAAATGTTGAAATTTTGCCTCAACATTCTATTTCAAGGAGCTGATCCACCAAGGAGTCGAAAGTGAGCCTGCTCATGAGAGAGAAGAAGTAGACAAGGAGGACCGTGGTAGCAAGGTATCGACTAAATGTTGAAATTTTGCCTCAACATTCTATTTCAAGGAGCTGATCCACCAAGGAGTCGAGAGTGAGCCTGCTCCTGAGAAAGAAGAAGTAGAGAAGGAGGACCGTTGTACCAAGGTATCGACTAAATGTTGAAATTTTGCCTGAACATTCTATTTCAAGGAGCTGATCCACCAAGGAGTCGAGAGTGAGCCTGCTCCTGAGAAAGAAGAAGTAGAGAAGGAGGACCGTGGTACCAAGGTATCGACTAAATGTTGAAATTTTGCCTCAACATTCTATTTCAAGGAGCTGATCCACCAAGGAGTCGAGAGTGAGCCTGCTCCTGAGAGAGAAGAAGTAGAGAAGGAGGACCGTGGTACCAAGGTATCGACTAAATGTTGAAATTTTGCCTCAACATTCTATTTCAAGGAGCTGATCCACCAAGGAGTCGACAGTGAGCCTGCTCATGAGAGAGAAGAAGTAGACAAGGAGGACCGTGGTAGCAAGGTATCGACTAAATGTTGAAATTTTGCCTCAACATTCTATTTCAAGGAGCTGATCCACCAAGGAGTCGAGAGTGAGCCTGCTCCTGAGAAAGAAGAAGTAGAGAAGGAGGACCGTTGTACCAAGGTATCGACTAAATGTTGAAATTTTGCCTCAACATTCTATTTCAAGGAGCTGATCCACCAAGGAGTCGAGAGTGAGCCTGCTCCTGAGAAAGAAGAAGTAGAGAAGGAGGACCGTTGTACCAAGGTATCGACTAAATGTTGAAATTTTGCCTCAACATTCTATTTCAAGGAGCTGATCCGCCAAGGAGTCGAGAGTGAGCCTGCTCATGAGAGAGAAGAAGTAGAGAAGGAGGACCGTGGTACCAAGGTATCGACTAAATGTTGAAATTTTGCCTGAACATTCTATTTCAAGGAGCTGATCCACCAAGGAGTCGAGAGTGAGCCTGCTCCTGAGAAAGAAGAAGTAGAGAAGGAGGACCGTGGTACCAAGGTATCGACTAAATGTTGAAATTTTGCCTCAACATTCTATTTCAAGGAGCTGATCCACCAAGGAGTCGAGAGTGAGCCTGCTCCTGAGAGAGAAGAAGTAGAGAAGGAGGACCGTGGTACCAAGGTATCGACTAAATGTTGAAATTTTGCCTCAACATTCTATTTCAAGGAGCTGATCCACCAAGGAGTCGAAAGTGAGCCTGCTCATGAGAGAGAAGAAGTAGACAAGGAGGACCGTGGTACCAAGGTATCGACTAAATGTTGAAATTTTGCCTCAACATTCTATTTCAAGGAGCTGATCCACCAAGGAGTCGAGAGTGAGCCTGCTCCTGAGAGAGAAGAAGTAGAGAAGGAGGACCGTGGTACCAAGGTATCGACTAAATGTTGAAATTTTGCCTCAACATTCTATTTCAAGGAGCTGATCCACCAAGGAGTCGACAGTGAGCCTGCTCATGAGAGAGAAGAAGTAGACAAGGAGGACCGTGGTAGCAAGGTATCGACTAAATGTTGAAATTTTGCCTCAACATTCTATTTCAAGGAGCTGATCCACCAAGGAGTCGAGAGTGAGCCTGCTCCTGAGAAAGAAGAAGTAGAGAAGGAGGACCGTTGTACCAAGGTATCGACTAAATGTTGAAATTTTGCCTCAACATTCTATTTCAAGGAGCTGATCCACCAAGGAGTCGAGAGTGAGCCTGCTCCTGAGAAAGAAGAAGTAGAGAAGGAGGACCGTTGTACCAAGGTATCGACTAAATGTTGAAATTTTGCCTCAACATTCTATTTCAAGGAGCTGATCCGCCAAGGAGTCGAGAGTGAGCCTGCTCATGAGAGAGAAGAAGTAGAGAAGGAGGACCGTGGTACCAAGGTATCGACTAAATGTTGAAATTTTGCCTGAACATTCTATTTCAAGGAGCTGATCCACCAAGGAGTCGAGAGTGAGCCTGCTCCTGAGAAAGAAGAAGTAGAGAAGGAGGACCGTGGTACCAAGGTATCGACTAAATGTTGAAATTTTGCCTCAACATTCTATTTCAAGGAGCTGATCCACCAAGGAGTCGAGAGTGAGCCTGCTCCTGAGAGAGAAGAAGTAGAGAAGGAGGACCGTGGTACCAAGGTATCGACTAAATGTTGAAATTTTGCCTCAACATTCTATTTCAAGGAGCTGATCCACCAAGGAGTCGAAAGTGAGCCTGCTCATGAGAGAGAAGAAGTAGACAAGGAGGACCGTGGTAGCAAGGTATCGACTAAATGTTGAAATTTTGCCTCAACATTCTATTTCAAGGAGCTGATCCACCAAGGAGTCGAGAGTGAGCCTGCTCCTGAGAAAGAAGAAGTAGAGAAGGAGGACCGTTGTACCAAGGTATCGACTAAATGTTGAAATTTTGCCTGAACATTCTATTTCAAGGAGCTGATCCACCAAGGAGTCGAGAGTGAGCCTGCTCCTGAGAAAGAAGAAGTAGAGAAGGAGGACCGTGGTACCAAGGTATCGACTAAATGTTGAAATTTTGCCTCAACATTCTATTTCAAGGAGCTGATCCACCAAGGAGTCGAGAGTGAGCCTGCTCCTGAGAGAGAAGAAGTAGAGAAGGAGGACCGTGGTACCAAGGTATCGACTAAATGTTGAAATTTTGCCTCAACATTCTATTTCAAGGAGCTGATCCGCCAAGGAGTCGAGAGTGAGCCTGCTCCTGAGAAAGAAGAAGTAGAGAAGGAGGACCGTTGTACCAAGGTATCGACTAAATGTTGAAATTTTGCCTCAACATTCTATTTCAAGGAGCTGATCCGCCAAGGAGTCGAGAGTGAGCCTGCTCATGAGAGAGAAGAAGTAGAGAAGGAGGACCGTGGTACCAAGGTATCGACTAAATGTTGAAATTTTGCCTGAACATTCTATTTCAAGGAGCTGATCCACCAAGGAGTCGAGAGTGAGCCTGCTCCTGAGAAAGAAGAAGTAGAGAAGGAGGACCGTGGTACCAAGGTATCGACTAAATGTTGAAATTTTGCCTCAACATTCTATTTCAAGGAGCTGATCCACCAAGGAGTCGAGAGTGAGCCTGCTCCTGAGAGAGAAGAAGTAGAGAAGGAGGACCGTGGTACCAAGGTATCGACTAAATGTTGAAATTTTGCCTCAACATTCTATTTCAAGGAGCTGATCCACCAAGGAGTCGAAAGTGAGCCTGCTCATGAGAGAGAAGAAGTAGACAAGGAGGACCGTGGTAGCAAGGTATCGACTAAATGTTGAAATTTTGCCTCAACATTCTATTTCAAGGAGCTGATCCACCAAGGAGTCGAGAGTGAGCCTGCTCCTGAGAAAGAAGAAGTAGAGAAGGAGGACCGTTGTACCAAGGTATCGACTAAATGTTGAAATTTTGCCTGAACATTCTATTTCAAGGAGCTGATCCACCAAGGAGTCGAGAGTGAGCCTGCTCCTGAGAAAGAAGAAGTAGAGAAGGAGGACCGTGGTACCAAGGTATCGACTAAATGTTGAAATTTTGCCTCAACATTCTATTTCAAGGAGCTGATCCACCAAGGAGTCGAGAGTGAGCCTGCTCCTGAGAGAGAAGAAGTAGAGAAGGAGGACCGTGGTACCAAGGTATCGACTAAATGTTGAAATTTTGCCTCAACATTCTATTTCAAGGAGCTGATCCGCCAAGGAGTCGAGAGTGAGCCTGCTCATGAGAGAGAAGAAGTAGAGAAGGAGGACCGTGGTACCAAGGTATCGACTAAATGTTGAAATTTTGCCTGAACATTCTATTTCAAGGAGCTGATCCACCAAGGAGTCGAGAGTGAGCCTGCTCCTGAGAAAGAAGAAGTAGAGAAGGAGGACCGTGGTACCAAGGTATCGACTAAATGTTGAAATTTTGCCTCAACATTCTATTTCAAGGAGCTGATCCACCAAGGAGTCGAGAGTGAGCCTGCTCCTGAGAGAGAAGAAGTAGAGAAGGAGGACCGTGGTACCAAGGTATCGACTAAATGTTGAAATTTTGCCTCAACATTCTATTTCAAGGAGCTGATCCACCAAGGAGTCGAAAGTGAGCCTGCTCATGAGAGAGAAGAAGTAGACAAGGAGGACCGTGGTAGCAAGGTATCGACTAAATGTTGAAATTTTGCCTCAACATTCTATTTCAAGGAGCTGATCCACCAAGGAGTCGAGAGTGAGCCTGCTCCTGAGAAAGAAGAAGTAGAGAAGGAGGACCGTTGTACCAAGGTATCGACTAAATGTTGAAATTTTGCCTGAACATTCTATTTCAAGGAGCTGATCCACCAAGGAGTCGAGAGTGAGCCTGCTCCTGAGAAAGAAGAAGTAGAGAAGGAGGACCGTGGTACCAAGGTATCGACTAAATGTTGAAATTTTGCCTCAACATTCTATTTCAAGGAGCTGATCCACCAAGGAGTCGAGAGTGAGCCTGCTCCTGAGAGAGAAGAAGTAGAGAAGGAGGACCGTGGTACCAAGGTATCGACTAAATGTTGAAATTTTGCCTCAACATTCTATTTCAAGGAGCTGATCCACCAAGGAGTCGACAGTGAGCCTGCTCATGAGAGAGAAGAAGTAGACAAGGAGGACCGTGGTAGCAAGGTATCGACTAAATGTTGAAATTTTGCCTCAACATTCTATTTCAAGGAGCTGATCCACCAAGGAGTCGAGAGTGAGCCTGCTCCTGAGAAAGAAGAAGTAGAGAAGGAGGACCGTTGTACCAAGGTATCGACTAAATGTTGAAATTTTGCCTCAACATTCTATTTCAAGGAGCTGATCCGCCAAGGAGTCGAGAGTGAGCCTGCTCATGAGAGAGAAGAAGTAGAGAAGGAGGACCGTGGCACCAAGGTATCGACTAAATGTTGAAATTTTGACTGAACATTCTATTTCAAGGAGCTGATCCACCAAGGAGTCGACAGTGAGCCTGCTCATGAGAGAGAAGAAGTAGAGAAGGAGGACCGTGGTACCAAGGTATCGACTAAATGTTGAAATTTTGCCTGAACATTCTATTTCAAGGAGCTGATCCACCAAGGAGTCGAGAGTGAGCCTGCTCCTGAGAGAGAAGAAGTAGAGAAGGAGGACCGTGGTACCAAGGTATCGACTAAATGTTGAAATTTTGCCTCAACATTCTATTTCAAGGAGCTGATCCACCAAGGAGTCGAGAGTGAGCCTGCTCCTGAGAGAGAAGAAGTAGAGAAGGAGGACCGTTGTACCAAGGTATCGACTAAATGTTGAAATTTTGCCTCAACATTCTATTTCAAGGAGCTGATCCGCCAAGGAGTCGAGAGTGAGCCTGCTCATGAGAGAGAAGAAGTAGAGAAGGAGGACCGTGGTACCAAGGTATCGACTAAATGTTGAAATTTTGCCTGAACATTCTATTTCAAGGAGCTGATCCACCAAGGAGTCGAGAGTGAGCCTGCTCCTGAGAAAGAAGAAGTAGAGAAGGAGGACCGTTGTACCAAGGTATCGACTAAATGTTGAAATTTTGCCTCAACATTCTATTTCAAGGAGCTGATCCGCCAAGGAGTCGAGAGTGAGCCTGCTCATGAGAGAGAAGAAGTAGAGAAGGAGGACCGTGGTACCAAGGTATCGACTAAATGTTGAAATTTTGCCTGAACATTCTATTTCAAGGAGCTGATCCACCAAGGAGTCGAGAGTGAGCCTGCTCCTGAGAAAGAAGAAGTAGAGAAGGAGGACCGTGGTACCAAGGTATCGACTAAATGTTGAAATTTTGCCTCAACATTCTATTTCAAGGAGCTGATCCACCAAGGAGTCGAGAGTGAGCCTGCTCCTGAGAGAGAAGAAGTAGAGAAGGAGGACCGTGGTACCAAGGTATCGACTAAATGTTGAAATTTTGCCTCAACATTCTATTTCAAGGAGCTGATCCACCAAGGAGTCGAGAGTGAGCCTGCTCCTGAGAGAGAAGAAGTAGAGAAGGAGGACCGTTGTACCAAGGTATCGACTAAATGTTGAAATTTTGCCTCAACATTCTATTTCAAGGAGCTGATCCGCCAAGGAGTCGAGAGTGAGCCTGCTCATGAGAGAGAAGAAGTAGAGAAGGAGGACCGTGGTACCAAGGTATCGACTAAATGTTGAAATTTTGCCTCAACATTCTATTTCAAGGAGCTGATCCACCAAGGAGTCGAGAGTGAACCTGCTCCTGAGAAAGAAGAAGTAGAGAAGGAGGACCGTGGTACCAAGGTATCGACTAAATGTTGAAATTTTGCCTCAACATTCTATTTCAAGGAGCTGATCCACCAAGGAGTCGAGAGTGAGCCTGCTCCTGAGAGAGAAGAAGTAGAGAAGGAGGACCGTTGTACCAAGGTATCGACTAAATGTTGAAATTTTGCCTCAACATTCTATTTCAAGGAGCTGATCCGCCAAGGAGTCGAGAGTGAGCCTGCTCATGAGAGAGAAGAAGTAGAGAAGGAGGACCGTGGTACCAAGGTATCGACTAAATGTTGAAATTTTGCCTGAACATTCTATTTCAAGGAGCTGATCCACCAAGGAGTCGAGAGTGAGCCTGCTCCTGAGAAAGAAGAAGTAGAGAAGGAGGACCGTGGTACCAAGGTATCGACTAAATGTTGAAATTTTGCCTCAACATTCTATTTCAAGGAGCTGATCCACCAAGGAGTCGAGAGTGAGCCTGCTCCTGAGAGAGAAGAAGTAGAGAAGGAGGACCGTGGTACCAAGGTATCGACTAAATGTTGAAATTTTGCCTCAACATTCTATTTCAAGGAGCTGATCCACCAAGGAGTCGAGAGTGAGCCTGCTCCTGAGAGAGAAGAAGTAGAGAAGGAGGACCGTTGTACCAAGGTATCGACTAAATGTTGAAATTTTGCCTCAACATTCTATTTCAAGGAGCTGATCCGCCAAGGAGTCGAGAGTGAGCCTGCTCATGAGAGAGAAGAAGTAGAGAAGGAGGACCGTGGTACCAAGGTATCGACTAAATGTTGAAATTTTGCCTCAACATTCTATTTCAAGGAGCTGATCCACCAAGGAGTCGAGAGTGAACCTGCTCCTGAGAAAGAAGAAGTAGAGAAGGAGGACCGTGGTACCAAGGTATCGACTAAATGTTGAAATTTTGCCTCAACATTCTATTTCAAGGAGCTGATCCACCAAGGAGTCGAGAGTGAGCCTGCTCCTGAGAAAGAAGAAGTAGAGAAGGAGGACCGTGGTACCAAGGTATCGACTAAATGTTGAAATTTTGCCTCAACATTCTATTTCAAGGAGCTGATCCGCCAAGGAGTCGAGAGTGAGCCTGCTCATGAGAGAGAAGAAGTAGAGAAGGAGGACCGTGGCACCAAGGTATCGACTAAATGTTGAAATTTTGACTGAACATTCTATTTCAAGGAGCTGATCCACCAAGGAGTCGACAGTGAGCCTGCTCATGAGAGAGAAGAAGTAGAGAAGGAGGACCGTGGTACCAAGGTATCGACTAAATTTTGAAATTTTGCCTGAACATTCTATTTCAAGGAGCTGATCCACCAAGGAGTCGAGAGTGAACCTGCTCCTGAGAGAGAAGAAGTAGAGAAGGAGGACCGTGGTACCAAGGTATCGACTAAATGTTGAAATTTTGCCTCAACATTCTATTTCAAGGAGCTGATCCACCAAGGAGTCGAGAGTGAGCCTGCTCCTGAGAAAGAAGAAGTAGAGAAGGAGGACCGTGGTGCCAAGGTATCGACTAAATGTTGAAATTTTGCCTGAACATTCTATTTCAAGGAGCTGATCCACCAAGGAGTCGAGAGTGAACCTGCTCCTGAGAGAGAAGAAGTAGAGAAGGAGGACCGTGGTACCAAGGTATCGACTAAATGTTGAAATTTTGCCTCAACATTCTATTTCAAGGAGCTGATCCACCAAGGAGTCGAGAGTGAGCCTGCTCCTGAGAGAGAAGAAGTAGAGAAGGAGGACCGTGGTACCAAGGTATCGACTAAATGTTGAAATTTTGCCTCAACATTCTATTTCAAGGAGCTGATCCACCAAGGAGTCGACAGTGAGCCTGCTCATGAGAGAGAAGAAGTAGAGAAGGAGGACCGTGGTACCAAGGTATCGACTAAATGTTGAAATTTTGCCTGAACATTCTATTTCAAGGAGCTGATCCACCAAGGAGTCGAGAGTGAGCCTGCTCATGAGAGAGAAGAAGTAGAGAAGGAGGACCGTGGTACCAAGGTATCGACTAAATGTTGAAATTTTGCCTCAACATTCTATTTCAAGGAGCTGATCCACCAAGGAGTCGAGAGTGAGCCTGCTCCTGAGAAAGAAGAAGTAGAGAAGGAGGACCGTGGTACCAAGGTATCGACTAAATGTTGAAATTTTGCCTCAACATTCTATTTCAAGGAGCTGATCCACCAAGGAGTCGAGAGTAAGCCTGCTCCTGAGAGAGAAGAAGTAGAGAAGGAGGACCGTGGTACCAAGGTATCGACTAAATGTTGAAATTTTGCCTCAACATTCTATTTCAAGGAGCTGATCCACCAAGGAGTCGACAGTGAGCCTGCTCATGAGAGAGAAGAAGTAGAGAAGGAGGACCGTGGTACCAAGGTATCGACTAAATGTTGAAATTTTGCCTGAACATTCTATTTCAAGGAGCTGATCCACCAAGGAGTCGAGAGTGAGCCTGCTCATGAGAGAGAAGAAGTAGAGAAGGAGGACCGTGGTACCAAGGTATCGACTAAATGTTGAAATTTTGCCTCAACATTCTATTTCAAGGAGCTGATCCACCAAGGAGTCGACAGTGAGCCTGCTCATGAGAGAGAAGAAGTAGAGAAGGAGGACCGTGGTACCAAGGTATCGACTAAATGTTGAAATTTTGCCTGAACATTCTATTTCAAGGAGCTGATCCACCAAGGAGTCGAGAGTGAGCCTGCTCATGAGAGAGAAGAAGTAGAGAAGGAGGACCGTGGTACCAAGGTATCGACTAAATGTTGAAATTTTGCCTCAACATTCTATTTCAAGGAGCTGATCCACCAAGGAGTCGAGAGTGAGCCTGCTCCTGAGAAAGAAGAAGTAGAGAAGGAGGACCGTGGTGCCAAGGTATCGACTAAATGTTGAAATTTTGCCTGAACATTCTATTTCAAGGAGCTGATCCACCAAGGAGTCGAGAGTGAACCTGCTCCTGAGAGAGAAGAAGTAGAGAAGGAGGACCGTGGTACCAAGGTATCGACTAAATGTTGAAATTTTGCCTCAACATTCTATTTCAAGGAGCTGATCCACCAAGGAGTCGAGAGTGAGCCTGCTCCTGAGAGAGAAGAAGTAGAGAAGGAGGACCGTGGTACCAAGGTATCGACTAAATGTTGAAATTTTGCCTCAACATTCTATTTCAAGGAGCTGATCCACCAAGGAGTCGACAGTGAGCCTGCTCATGAGAGAGAAGAAGTAGAGAAGGAGGACCGTGGTACCAAGGTATCGACTAAATGTTGAAATTTTGCCTGAACATTCTATTTCAAGGAGCTGATCCACCAAGGAGTCGAGAGTGAGCCTGCTCATGAGAGAGAAGAAGTAGAGAAGGAGGACCGTGGTACCAAGGTATCGACTAAATGTTGAAATTTTGCCTCAACATTCTATTTCAAGGAGCTGATCCACCAAGGAGTCGAGAGTGAGCCTGCTCCTGAGAAAGAAGAAGTAGAGAAGGAGGACCGTGGTACCAAGGTATCGACTAAATGTTGAAATTTTGCCTCAACATTCTATTTCAAGGAGCTGATCCACCAAGGAGTCGAGAGTGAGCCTGCTCCTGAGAGAGAAGAAGTAGAGAAGGAGGACCGTGGTACCAAGGTATCGACTAAATGTTGAAATTTTGCCTCAACATTCTATTTCAAGGAGCTGATCCACCAAGGAGTCGACAGTGAGCCTGCTCATGAGAGAGAAGAAGTAGAGAAGGAGGACCGTGGTACCAAGGTATCGACTAAATGTTGAAATTTTGCCTGAACATTCTATTTCAAGGAGCTGATCCACCAAGGAGTCGAGAGTGAGCCTGCTCATGAGAGAGAAGAAGTAGAGAAGGAGGACCGTGGTACCAAGGTATCGACTAAATGTTGAAATTTTGCCTGAACATTCTATTTCAAGGAGCTGATCCACCAAGGAGTCGAGAGTGAGCCTGCTCATGAGAGAGAAGAAGTAGAGAAGGAGGACCGTGGTACCAAGGTATCGACTAAATGTTGAAATTTTGCCTCAACATTCTATTTCAAGGAGCTGATCCACCAAGGAGTCGAGAGTGAGCCTGCTCATGAGAGAGAAGAAGTAGAGAAGGAGGACCGTGGTACCAAGGTATCGACTAAATGTTGAAATTTTGCCTCAACATTCTATTTCAAGGAGCTGATCCACCAAGGAGTCGAGAGTGAGCCTGCTCATGAGAGAGAAGAAGTAGAGAAGGAGGACCGTGGCACCAAGGTATCGACTAAATGTTGAAATTTTGCCTCAACATTCTATTTCAAGGAGCTGATCCACCAAGGAGTCGAGAGTGAGCCTGCTCATGAGAGAGAAGAAGTAGAGAAGGAGGACCGTGGTACCAAGGTATCGACTAAATGTTGAAATTTTGCCTCAACATTCTATTTCAAGGAGCTGATCCACCAAGGAGTCGAGAGTGAGCCTGCTCCTGAGAAAGAAGAAGTAGAGAAGGAGGACCGTGGTACCAAGGTATCGACTAAATGTTGAAATTTTGCCAGAACATTCTATTTCAAGGAGCTGATCCACCAAGGAGTCGAGAGTGAGCCTGCTCATGAGAGAGAAGAAGTAGAGAAGGAGGACCGTGGTACCAAGGTATCGACTAAATGTTGAAATTTTGCCTCAACATTCTATTTCAAGGAGCTGATCCACCAAGGAGTCGACAGTGAGCCTGCTCATGAGAGAGAAGAAGTAGAGAAGGAGGACCGTGGTACCAAGGTATCGACTAAATGTTGAAATTTTGCCTGAACATTCTATTTCAAGGAGCTGATCCACCAAGGAGTCGAGAGTGAGCCTGCTCATGAGAGAGAAGAAGTAGAGAAGGAGGACCGTGGTACCAAGGTATCGACTAAATGTTGAAATTTTGCCTCAACATTCTATTTCAAGGAGCTGATCCACCAAGGAGTCGAGAGTGAGCCTGCTCCTGAGAAAGAAGAAGTAGAGAAGGAGGACCGTGGTACCAAGGTATCGACTAAATGTTGAAATTTTGCCTCAACATTCTATTTCAAGGAGCTGATCCACCAAGGAGTCGAGAGTGAGCCTGCTCCTGAGAGAGAAGAAGTAGAGAAGGAGGACCGTGGTACCAAGGTATCGACTAAATGTTGAAATTTTGCCTCAACATTCTATTTCAAGGAGCTGATCCACCAAGGAGTCGACAGTGAGCCTGCTCATGAGAGAGAAGAAGTAGAGAAGGAGGACCGTGGTACCAAGGTATCGACTAAATGTTGAAATTTTGCCTGAACATTCTATTTCAAGGAGCTGATCCACCAAGGAGTCGAGAGTGAGCCTGCTCATGAGAGAGAAGAAGTAGAGAAGGAGGACCGTGGTACCAAGGTATCGACTAAATGTTGAAATTTTGCCTCAACATTCTATTTCAAGGAGCTGATCCACCAAGGAGTCGAGAGTGAGCCTGCTCCTGAGAAAGAAGAAGTAGAGAAGGAGGACCGTGGTACCAAGGTATCGACTAAATGTTGAAATTTTGCCTCAACATTCTATTTCAAGGAGCTGATCCACCAAGGAGTCGAGAGTGAGCCTGCTCATGAGAGAGAAGAAGTAGAGAAGGAGGACCGTGGCACCAAGGTATCGACTACATGTTGAAATTTTGCCTGAACATTCTATTTCAAGGAGCTGATCCACCAAGGAGTCGAGAGTGAACCTGCTCCTGAGAGAGAAGAAGTAGAGAAGGAGGACCGTGGTACCAAGGTATCGACTAAATGTTGAAATTTTGCCTCAACATTCTATTTCAAGGAGCTGATCCACCAAGGAGTCGACAGTGAGCCTGCTCATGAGAGAGAAGAAGTAGAGAAGGAGGACCGTGGTACCAAGGTATCGACTAAATGTTGAAATTTTGCCTGAACATTCTATTTCAAGGAGCTGATCCACCAAGGAGTCGACAGTGAGCCTGCTCATGAGAGAGAAGAAGTAGAGAAGGAGGACCGTGGTACCAAGGTATCGACTAAATGTTGAAATTTGCCTCAACATTCTATTTCAAGGAGCTGATCCACCAAGGAGTCGAGAGTGAGCCTGCTCCTGAGAAAGAAGAAGTAGAGAAGGAGGACCGTGGTACCAAGGTATCGAATAAATGTTGAAATTTTGCCTCAACATTCTATTTCAAGGAGCTGATCCACCAAGGAGTGGAGAGTGAGCCTGCTCCTGAGAGAGAAGAAGTAGAGAAGGAGGACCGTGGTACCAAGGTATCGACTAAAGGTTGAAATTTTGCCTCAACATTCTATTTCAAGGAGTTGATCCACCAAGGAGTCGAGAGTGAGCCTGCTCTTGAGATTGAAGGAGTAGAGAAGGAGGACCGTGGTACCAAGGTATCGACTAAATGTTGAAATTTTGCCTCAACATTCTATTTCAAGGAGCTGATCCACCAAGGAGTCGAGAGTGAGCCTGCTCCTGAGAGAGAAGAAGTAGAGAAGGAGGACCGTGGTACCAAGGTATCGACTATCATCCCAACTCCAAACGACACCATCGAGGGAAGGGACGGCGAAAAGAGTTCTGAGGAAAAGCCTCTGCAGGTACTGAGTCACCGTAAATCCAATTCTTACGCATACTAGTTTTTATTAATCATTTCTTTTTAAACGATATTTTCAGAAACAAGACAACTCCTCATCGTCGAACTCATCTCTTCAACTCGACCTTCCCTCAATTGAATCATCGTTTTCAGGGATATCTATCTCTACTCACGACGACGGTGGGAGGGAAGGTCCTCATTTTATATCTGGAAAGCTTACTTTTGCTGGCATCAATTGTCATTCGATAAGGGCCACGGACGAAAACTGGGAAAAGAGAAATAGGATATCCGATTTCATGGAATCTTCAGACTTATCCATAGTAGGACTTACAGAGACGTGGATTAAGCCAGGTGAAAAGATCACATTGCTGGTTGACGACTATATTGAGTATAGCCAAGACAGGCCCATGGGGGAACTGAAGGGAGGCGGAGGCGTAGCTCTGCTTATTTCAAATAAACTCACTTCCTCACTACTGCATTCTCATTCAGAGAAGGATTTTTGTCAAGTTATAACTTGTCGTGTTCAGATAACCAAAAATTATTCCGTAATAGTTTCTTGTATCTATCGTTCAAACAACCCTATGTCAAAATTGAATCATTTTGAAGATACTCTTCAATATATAGCAAATTTCATCAGTACAGAAACTGATGAAGTTATATTATTTGGCGATTTCAATTGCCCTGAATATGCAAGTAGATATCTCACACATGCAGTTAAAAAAAGAAAATCTTTAAATATTAATGATGCTCTTGTTAATTTTTCCGTAAAAATGAGACTGACGCAATTCGTGAGAGAGCCTACTCGCAAAACCGGTAAGATGTCTGATCTAGTATTTTCTAAGAATCAAAATATTATTTATAATTGTTTTGCACAGAAGAAATTATCAGGTGATTTTGAGTTAGATCATTTCATAGTTCGTTTTGAAATATCATTTACAGTTCTTTATTAGGCTATTACCCAGATGATGCAACTTTCCATTTCACATCCTTAATGTTTTTTATTTATTTTTTTAAATAAAATGTTTCTACCAAAACTGTTTCTGCCCCTTCTCTAACCGAATTCAGAGCAACCGGCAGTGTCAACTGCATAACATTCGAGGTACGCATCGTTTTAGCCCTTTTTCGATATGGAATCATAGATATGAGAGACTTTTTGAGCCAGTGAACATATTTGTGAAGACCCCTGGCAAAGTGCGAAAAATCGAAATCCTCCTAAATGCGCATACATGTAGTACTCGGTGAGTGTAGCTCAAACATGGCCTATTTAGTGTTCTAGATTGCTCGCTGATGAACGAAATATACTTTAGTCCGAAAATTGAAATTTTCGAATTTTGCCATTTCGAATCCGATTTAAATGGCTGATCTTTTAAAAAATCAGTAATATTTCATGGATTATATATGCCAAATTCCAGAATGATTGGGCATCAACTCGTGAAGAAACAGCGAAAATATTTTTTTAATTTTTTAAATTAATTCAGACGGGTGGGTAGCAACCATTTTTATTTCGCTATTATCCAGAGTGGCATTCTTGCTATTCACATAATAAATTAAAAAGAAATAAAAAAATAGGTTTTTGAGAAATCGTCCAAAATGTGTAAAAAGTCACTTCTCGATCAGCCCGAAACTACCGTACTCGAGTGATGAGAGAGTGTGCAGAATGAAGAGACAAATACATGAATTACGTTGATGTGGAGGGGATACGGTAGCAGGAGTACTGTACGTATGTCTAAATTCATTCCAGCTTGTCCGGCATCTATTGTGCCACTACGGCTAGATTGGCACCATTTGGTGATTTTATAATATCAGTGTTGCAGTAGTACAGACTACGGTAGCCGACAAATGCTAGCTGACCCAGTCTGGATGGTGTGACTCATGTAACCATAGGAGGATCCAACATCATCCTAAACCTCACACAAATTCGTGTAATCATCTCTTCATTCTGCACACTCTCTCAACACTCGACCGGCTCGAGTACGGTAGTTTCAGGATGACCGAGAAGTGAATTTTTACACATTTTGGACGATTTCTCAAAAACCTATTAGGGTGTCCGGAAAGTTCGTTCATGCCTTTGTAAAAACTCAGTTTGTGATCGAATTTCGCAATCACGCAATGTTATTTGTCAACAAAGTATTGCATCATCCTGACGCTAAATGGTGAGAGGATTGAATCAATCGCTTAGTTTCTACATCGATTTTCGTGATGGAGTCTCACCTTTACCTCCGCGCAGTCTTGCTACATTATCACCGCCTTGGCCAGTCGGTGAGACAGGCCCATTCAGCCCTTGCCCAATCTGAAGGTGACGATGCCCCCTCCCTTCGTTTCTGCCAGAAGTGGTTCTCTCGCTTCAAAAACGGAGACTATAGTCTCGAAGATCATCCCCGTTCTGGACGCCCTCCGACCCTCGATCAGTCTCTTGTCCTCAGCACTCTGAAGAGGAAGCCCAAAGCCAGTGTGCGCGATTTGAAGAGAGAGACTGGCACTCCTAAATCGACGGTGTCCGATATCCTTCATCGAGTGGGAAAGAAGCCCAAGCTCCCACAAGTGGTTCCCCATGATCTCTCTCCGGCGCAACTGAAAAACCGTGTCGAGATCTGTCATGAATTGCTCAATCGCAGATCAAATCTTGGATGGGTTAATTCAATTGTCGCCGCAGATGAGAAGTGGATCGCCTACGATAACCCTGAGAGGAAACTACAGTGGGTCGATGCGGATAAGAAGCCCAAGCCAGTTCCGAAGAAGGAAGAGCATGGAAAGAAGGAACTCCTCTGCTTCTACTTCTCCGTGCTCGGTCCGATCTACTAGGAGATCCTGTCCCCTGGCACCAACATCACTGCCGACCTATTCTCCAACCAACTGGAAGAAGTCTCCCATAGAACCCCTCCCAGTCTCGTGAGCGAGGGCAAAATCCTTCTTTTGATGGACAATGCTCGCCCTCATCGCGCGAAATTGACTCAGAAGAAAATGGACGAGCTGGATATCGAGAGGGTTCCCCACCCACCGTATTCTCCGGACCTCTCTCCTTGTGACTTCCACTGTTTCCGCTCTCTCTCAGACTTCTGCAAGGGGAAGAACTTCAAAAATCGAGATCAAGTTGTGAGGGCTTTCGTGGAATGGATGATCTCGAGGACTCCCGATTTCTGGGAGAGAGGAATCGCTACTCTGCCCGATCGCTGGAAGGAAGTGAGGGGAAACATGGGAGCATACATTGATCACTGAGAATTGTAAAGTATTGAATAAAAAATAAAAACAAAAAATGAACGAACTTTCCGGACAACCTAATATTTTTTAAATTTCTTTTTAATTTATTATATGAATAGCAAGCATGCCACTCTAGATAATAGCGAAATAAAAATGGTTGCTACCCACCCATCTGAATTAATTAAAAAATTTCAAAACAATATTTTCGCTGTTTCTTCACGAGTTGATGCCCAATCATTCTGGAATTTGGCACATATAATCTATGAAATATTATTGATTTTTTAAAACATCAGCCATTTAAATCGGATTCGAAATGGCAAAATTCGAAAATTTCAATTTTCGGACTAAAGTATATTTCGTTCATCAGCGAGCAATCTAGAACACTAAATAGGTCTGAGCTACACTCACCGAGTACTACATGTATGCGCATTTAGGAGGATTTCGTTTTTTCGCACTTTGCCAAGCATATGTTCACTGAGTCAAAAAGTCTCTCATATAACAGAGGTCTTCTAGAGGTCGCAGGTGGCATTTGACAAACTGTTTAAAGTGCTTCAATCTGAATGCCCCCTTGGAGGTTGATGTGCCTGGGGCATAGTAACTTTCAGTTAAGTCGGTGGGGCCGTAAATTCAAAACTGCCTAAAATCCGGCTCTGGAAATTTCGAAAATTCAAAAAAATCATATATTCCTTCAAAGTTACGTAAAAAAGTCGATCAAAAAAGCAATATGACCGCCTCATTGAGTAGAATAATTTCCATGTTGACGATTAATCTGTAGAAAAACAATGAAATGCCGTCATCTACAAAAAAAATTTTTAGGGGTCGAAAAAATACATAAAAATGCCCTAAAAAATTATCCCTTTTACCTGTGAGATTATTTCAGATTCGAATTCTACGTCCTTTTTCACCCCGGGGAAAGTAGGTCTCGTAAAAATTGCGAGCACACTTTTTTTTTGCTTTTTTGCTATTTACGTGCCGGATCTCGTGTTTTTTTGAGACATGTTCATGATATATGTGATTGTAGATACTATTTGCTGCCTCCAATTGCCTCCAAATTTGGCACAGATGTCTTACTGGAGCATATACACGTGACCAATTTCAAAATATGTAAAATTACAAAATTTTTGAAATTTCGATTTTTTCGGTCGAAATGGTCGAAAAAAAATTTCAAAAATTTTGCAATTTTGCATATTTTGAATTTTGACACATGTGTATAGTTCAGTATGACTTCTGGACCACATTTGGAGGCAATTGGAGGCCGCAAACAGTATCTACAATCAAAAATATCATGAGCATGTCTCAAAAAACACGATACGCTTTTTTGCTTTTTTGCACGTAAACAGCAAAAAGGCAAAAAAAGTGTGCTCGCAATTTTTACGAGACCTACTTTCCCCGGGGTGAAAAAGGACGTAGAATTCGAATCTGAAATAATCTCACAGGTAAAAGGGATAATTTTTTAGGGCATTTTTATGTATTTTTTCGACCCCTACAACAATCTTTTTGTAGATTACGGTATTTCATTGTTTTTCTACAGATTTATCGTCAACATCGAAATTATTCTACTCAATGAGGCGGTCATATTGCTTTTTTGATCGACTTTTTTTACGTAACTTTGAAGGAATATATGATTTTTTGAATTTTCGAAATTTCCAGAGCCGGATTTTAGGCAGTTTTGAATTTATGGCCCCACCGACTTAATGAAAGTTACTATGCCCCAGGCACATCAACCACCAGAAGGGCATTCAGATTGAAGCACTTTGAACAGTTTGCCAAAGGGGGGTCTCGATTTCATGCAATCTCTCAGAAGACCTCTGATAAGGGGGGTTGGTTACACCGATTGGCAATTACAAACTCTTTCAACTCGTAAGCAACAGGGTTCAGCTGTTGCAAGCGTGTTGAACTAGCTCAAATTGTTTCATGTGGAAAACAAAAAAGTTCAACTGTTGCTAATGCAACAGTTGAATTCTGTACAACAGTTGCAAAAAGGTGTTCTGGTTGAAAGCTGTTTTTTCCTGAACATGTTTGTATTGTACTTGCTAACCAATGTACCCTACCCCTCTTATATACATAGCATTAGTCTATCTATTTAATTTCATATCGATTTCGAACAAATAGCATCAATAATTGATCGATTTCAGGCTCGCATGCTTCAACTACGCTTCCGCAACCTCTACGTGCAGTCTTGCAGTCTTCAGTTGGCCTCTTCCATATACCCACGTGGAACACCCCCATCAACCCTCTCCAAATTCTTTAACAATAATTAAATTCCCCCTCCCCCTCTCCGTCCACCGCTTATCCCGAGTAACTTTCCGCTTTCTAGTCTGCCTAATACAGAGTAATCTACTCTCAATAGTTGCACATTCGCTTTCAACGTGCCGTCATCGTGGCTGTCTCAGCTCCCCCCATCTTGAAGCAGACCTGATAAGATCATGCGTCTTGAAGCTGGCGATAGGGAACTGTTTGCATTATAGACTTCGAGATTCGGTATTGGGCGCTTTATTCTTCATTCTTTCTCGTGATAGAATGGTGAATGGAGAGAGCATTGCCGGAATTTCGATGTCTACTCGCTTTGCCTTCAAGCTCGCCGCTGTTTCTGATGCAGGGGCGAAGGCTGTGGGGAGCTGACACAGTCACGTGATCAGCTGAGAGGTGAGATGATGCGCTAAAGGGAACAAGCTACTCTTATTTTTATTGTGGAAAGTTACTCCAATTTCATGCATTCAGTCACTTATCTCCATTAGAAATACCCCTCTAAGATTTCCAAAATATTGATGCCCTTCTGATTACACTAATTTCTGTCAGATCATCCTTTACTCCTCCGTATATTGTTTATCTACGTAACCATGTCTGATATATTTTAAAATCTCTTTATTCATATCTTAAACTCAATACCTGTTCGATTTGTGTGGATAAAATTGAGTGGTGAAACAATAGCTAGAAATACAGTCAGAAAGGAAAGTCCAAACTGTATCTACATTCCATGATCCCGGTGAGACTATTAATGTACCGTGCAATGCATCAACAAGCTTAGCTAATCTGGAAATCGTCTTTATCACCACCAGTATCACAGTTACCCTCACTCCTTCTCTCCTCTCTCTCTCTTTTCTCTAGTAGAGGGAGAGATGCCTGAGTGGTCCGTGGTAGCTCTGGCCGATGAATTCCCCAATGATCGGCAATCGATCCGATCCGAAGTAGTTCTCAGTCGCCGACCCATCCATCCGAGTCACCGAGATCCACGGCATACCGAACGCCTCAAAACAATGAAATGATGCCGGAACAAATATGTTTCACGAATCTCATAGGACACAAATGTTTCTTTCTCTAGGATAGTTAGCTGGCTAGACGTGTATTAGCACTAAGATATCGCAACTCTATGGCATAAGATCAAAGATCACTCTAAGAATAGCCCTCTACCAGTTCTGATACTCACTCACAGACAGATCAAAGTTCAAGAATCAAATATAAAGATCAAAGATCACTCACTCCCAGTTCCTGGACCTCCTTGGTGTTCCTTCTCAGCTCCTCCTTCACGTCATCCTTCTTCATCTCCTCCAGCATCTCCTTCACGTTCGTCATCTGAGACGCCTTGAGCACCTGAAGAAGATGATCTTTGATCCATGATCTCTAGTCTTCAATTTTAGCAATTTTCCTAATCAGCTATGCACGCACATAAATGCTTCGGAACAGTGAGAAAAGAGATGAGAATGTTGCAAATTCAGCGTAGCAAGAGAGAAAAGAAACCCAAAGCACCTCAAAGTGATCTTTCATCTCAACTTTAGTATCCTAAGGAGCTATGCACGCTCATGCACGTGTTCAGGGAAGATAAAGACGAGAAGATGTAAAAGATGCAGAAGAAGGAATCGAACCTTCTTGAGATCCTCCTCGCTCTTCACCAGCAGATTCTCGATCCAGAAGCGGGAGAAGAGCTGGCGAGAGACCGTCTCCGCCTGGAAAAGCTCCGCCCCTTTTCAGACTCCGCCCCTTTCCCAATCCCCCGCCCATTTTCCAAACTCCGCCCATTTCCAAGCTCCGCCCATGCCCCTCGGCCTGCCCTTTTCACTCGATACCTTCTCCGGCTCGAGCCTCTGCGCGGCGATGATCAGGCGACAGGCGTCGATCGTGCTGTTGCCCATCACGTGCTCGGAGAAGTTCTGAATTGTCAGGGTCCGCACATTATCAAGCCCCCCCTTTCTGGCCCCGCCCATTTTCAAGCCCCGCCCACTCTCACCTTGGGCACGTTCATCGGGACGCCGAAGTGGCGCGAGATCATCTCGATCTCCTTGGCCATGTACGTCGCCTGCGAGGGATCAAAGATAAAATTAGAGAAATAAGAAATCATCATGTTTTGCCTCCGTTTCTACACATCCCTGAACAGGGTGAACACATGCCGTTTTAGATGGAGAAACAGTGAAGTGTAGATCAAAAATTAAAATAAAGATCAAATATGAGAGATCAAAGACCAACCTTGGCCTCGCAGCTCTTCACGGGTGGCTTGTTGCCGACATCCCTGCAATGAGCACTCTTGAATTCGGGTGATAACTCGGTTAGACAGCGAGGGCTACGTGCAAACGTGTAGAAAATACATGAGAGAAATCAAAGATCAACCTAAACTCAGGGAGAATGAAAGATGTGAAGCTTACTTGAACAGTCCGCCGAGGCAGATGGGCTTGAGGACGACGTCGATCGGCCACACGACACGGTAGCGGAGGAGGGACTGCAGGGTTCAAAGATCAGGGATACAGCAACCTGATATGTATGCTAGTACTGTAGTAGTACTGTAGTCGGAACTGTAGTAATCGTGCAATGATACAGACAGCAAGCCCAGCTGTGGACACCACTATGCACCCACTTTCGGCCTACTGGTTTGATTCTTTCAGCATTTAGTGTTGCAACAGAGCACTAAGGGTGTGGACGAGGTCAAAAAGGAATGGCCCCTCTAGTTTGTGAGTGATTTCGAACTATGCTGATATCCCGGTGCTAGTCATCTTCCTCTCAACATGCGAATCACGTGCTCAAGAGCATGCTATTACTCGATAAGCGATTTATAAATTATGCAAAACTTTGCGTGAATATACTAATGAACGCACCATTTATTGTTTACAATTGCGCTTCGAAAGGTGTTTGAAGGAAGGACAAGCGATTTTTTGAGCACGTGAATGCCACGCTTTCCGCTTTCCAGAATGGTAACTAGGTCATATTCTCGTTATCAGGAGAGTCAACGACTTGAGATCACGGTCATCACTCATAGGGACAACGTGGGGCCACAATCATAGCTCATAAGTGTCAAATCGCTCGTGGAATTTTCTAATGCAAGGAGCTGTTTCGCAGTGCGCAATTAGGCCTCGGAAACTGGAGAAACGGGGCTTTCCCATGCGCACGAAAAGAGCGAAGCAACGAAACAGGAACCCATTCAATCACTTTCCCTTGCTTTCTGATGCAGAAACATGCAGGCATATAAACCAAAGGCTGAATACGGAATCTACCTATTCTATGTGAGCAAGAAACATGTATGCACGTGTTTCCCACAGCAAGATTGATCTTTGATCTTCGCTCACCTCGAATCCGATGAAGGAGTAGGGCGAGATGATGTCGTAGTACAGCTTGACGGTGTGGCAGCGAGTCATGGCTGGAAAGATCAAAGATCAACTCGAACTCTCTCCCACTCGAACACCTAATATTACCTCTATAGCAAAAACTAGCGAAATAAGAGCAAAGACAATCGAAAAATCAAAGATCAAGTACGAATTGAGGACGAAATACCAATTATCCGGACTGAGAAAAGCGAAAATTCGAGCGCACGTGTGCAAGACCCGGTGATTCAGCACTAACAAGGGGCGAAAGAGGAGAGAGAGCGAGGGAAACGGGACAAGAAAGGCGGAAAGATATCGAGAAAATTCCGAGAAACGCCCATATGTAATGGAACACCGTCACGTTGAAGGGTGCTGGGGACGCGCGCCTCTCTCTCATCCCCATGATCTCTAGCCCCCTTCCCTTGCCATACGAGAAACGAGGAGACCGGGAGGAATGGGGGAGCGAGAGAGCACGCAAAAGTGAGAGAGCACGAGGGAATGGGAGGATTTTCAACGGAAAAAAGTGATAGGCGCGCGCCGGTATGGGGTCAGAGAGGTGTCTCGGAGAAAGTGCACTCAGACAGGAGGGGAATGGGAAGAGGAGGGGAGGGTCTGACTCGCTCTCTCCAATGAGCACGCTCTCTCTCTTGTCTAGACAGGAAGAAAGAAGGGAATAGCAAGGAAAAGAAGCGAGAGCATAGAAAAATGAGAGAACGGTGGGAAATCCAGACCGATTTGTGCGTGTAATGCGCGTTTTCCGGAAACAAAAGCAGTGCAATTGGGCTTGATTTCTCGATTGCTGGCGTGGGAAAAACACATCTGTCCAAACTAAACGCCCTCGCAAACGGGGAATGACGCTGAGTCATGCGGCTAGACTAGAGCAGAGTGGGTGGTCTTTGATCTCTACTGACTCATGGAAAGATTACTATGCGTTTGTTTACGCTGTTCGAAAGAAATTACAAAAAGTGCATCATCGGAATGCTACTGGAGAAACTAATCCGCAAACAGTGGGGGGATGAATGGATGCGGGAGATAAACCAAACTACCCATTGCCTATCAGAGCTCACTCTGATCCCATAAAACCAGCAGAAGAAGAAAGGAGGAAGTAAAGAACAGGTAGGGGTGGGGCAGAACCGTGCAATAGCCGCTGTTTCTCACGCCCTCACAACAGACAGAAAACACGTGCAGAGCATGCGAAGTCAAATCTAGCTACTGGCATGTGAGAACGCTTTAAACTTTAAACTTTAAGGAGTTTAGCGGCGAAAGAAAAGTTCGGGAAAGGCATAAATCACCTGGATCGACCGCCTGTCAGCGAGAGATGAGGCGGAAATGAATGGAAATTGAGGGGAGAATGACGAAATGACGCGCGATTTCCATCTATGCGATTTGCATGTCACCACAACAGGCAGAACTGAGACAATTCATGGGACGAACTCGCCCTAATTGATGGCCGCGTAGTAAACATGTCTCTAGTAGAATCGTCCCTATCTGTTCACTCATGATCTCTACCTTAGTCTGGGCGAGAGAGTGTGGGAATTGAGGAGAGCCAGACGATAATGCAAAAATTGGAATGGCACGAGCGCATTATCCAAATTTTACCTACTCGAATTACCAGTTATCTAGATAAAGAAATAAAACTTCCTCCTTTCCCGCCTGTCAGACAGAGTGAGAGAGCGTGCTAAATGAAGAGAGCGCGCGGTTAGATCCGGGAACAGATTCTCGTTCCTCTCTAAACATTCATTAGAGCAGACATGCGCACTTAGCTAGGGAGAAAAAGGGATTGTGACTAGCGTTCAGACAGACCAGGGCACAACCTAGGACTTCCTCAGCACAGCATTTTACACTTTGCTTCATCTGGCACAGAGATTCGAAAGTGGTAAAACATGTTCCGGAAGCGCAACCTACCGACAAACTACCGTCTAGCTACCGGGCAGTGCCAGATGATGGGAGCAGATCAATCGAAGTCGTGCACGGATGAATGCAGTAACACTTCGTGCTGAATATGATCTCACATTATGCTACTTATTTTTCCAAGATGAGAAGGAGCTCGACTATCCAATGAAACATTTCGTTGAGAAGTGTAACCCGTGAAACATACATGCACACCTGAGTCTACAATTTTATCATATCACACAGCGGTTCACAAAGGTGAAAGATACGAACAAATATTTGGATGTAGTTACGGTATCTACATCAGGGATACTGTAGGGGTAGGGTATGGGGTAGATCAGAGGGAGGCGACGAGTGGGCCGTCGAACTTCTGCCCCATCATGTGACCGATGATGTGGAGACGATCAGAACCGAAGAATTTCTCCTGCAACGGATACTGTTGGGATACGGTGGAGTTACGGTAGGACTACGGCACAACATGTTTTGATTCAAGTTTAGACGTGATTATGGCAATTCCAGAGTCCAGTAATTTTAAGGATTCGGACTGACAGTAAGTGTAAGTTTACGTATCAAATGTTTACTGCTTTTCAGTTCTATGTATGTGGTGAACTAAATGGTTACTGTACCTTCCGACCGTTCTCCAAAGTGAGCACCGTCCAGGGCGCACCGAAACACTACAAAAATCAAAGTTTAGTTTCAATAGCAGAGGCACCCTCAACACGCGAAATGCAAATTATGCAGCGTTTTGATATAACGAACAATTCGAAGTTAATCACCTCGATTATGGGTTGAGTTTCAAATACTTCTCAAGTAATATGTAAGATTCACAAGGACAGTGATATCATGAAATCCGTGTAATGAAAAAATAACATAACAAAAATCAACGCTGAACTATCAAAGATCAAAGATCAACTCGCTCACTCCACTCTCGACAGCCTCGTCCGTGTTCTCCCTCATCTTTCCCTTCACAGCCTCACTCGAGATCGAAGAGACGATGGCAGAAGGATCGGAGACTCCGCATGCAGAAAGCACCTGACAGAGAAAAATTATCTGTAATCTCTTCCGTTCATTGAATGGTAAATAAAATGATGTATTTACTATGTGCATAGCATTTCAAGCTGTTAAATAAACCGCGTAATATCAAAACCTTTCATACAACCAGTTACCGAAGCCTAAAGTTCAGAGATCAGAGATCAAAAAGCACCTCGAGGAAGTCTTTCTCTTCGAAGATGTCCGCTCGATCGACCCAGAAACGACGGAAGAGCGCCCGAGCCACAGCCTCGGCCTGCAGATATTGACGATCAGTCTTGCTTTTCTACCTTTGAAATATGCGCAGCTGATGCTCTTGAGATACATATAATTACTCGCTACGTTTCAACTACGTAGTGTGTATAAAGCTCAGTTTGTTATAGCTACTGTATGCCAGGTTGCAGTAATCAAACTACGGTATACCTTCTCGGGCTGCGCCAGCTGCACGGCGCAGATCAATCGATCGGCATTGATCGACGACTTGGTCTGGATGATCGTGAGGAAGTCCTGAACGGAACTGGTAATGCACCACTACAGTAACTATTACAGTATATTGCCTTTACTTTTAATGTTATTTTTTTAAAAATTTGATTACGAACTACAATTGAATTTTTATGAAACTCGATCCTGAAATATTAAGAGTGAAACATACAAGCACTCCAAATGCTCACACAATGTGAAACTCATTGTCACACAAATTGAGTGCAATTTTCTTTCGATTTTTCGACCACATCTCAGATGATGCAGTACTTTGACGACCGTTTGCATATTTTTCATCGATCAGAATATTGTGTAATTTTCCCTACAGTACTAGTTCTACCGTATCCCACCTCTCGGAACTTGAGCGGGATGTTGTAGTAGCGGGCGAGGCGAGTCACATCCCTGCCCATGTAAGGTCCCTGCAAGAAGTGTCTCTTGATTTCGCATAGTCTCTCTCTCTCTATCAAGTCATACTAGAGAATTTGGAAATTGAGACAGATGAATCCATAACAAATAAGAGTAAACAGTTATATCTTATTAGAAGGGTCAGCAAGAAACGATGATGTGATCAAAATACGCAAGATCAAATATCCCGTGCTCACCTTGGCGGGCACAGCGAATGCCGGCGGCTTGTTGCCTGGAAAGCAAAAATTTATATAAGTCTCGGTGATGAAACACACTCAAAATTGCATGGTCTACTATCAATAGCATCTGAAAGAAGCGCAGATTTCTAAAGAAAGCATTACTAAATTTGGGACTACGGTAGGATCACGGTCAGCTGACAAAGTTCAAAGATCACTCACCTGAGGCCTTCATGATGTGTCCGAGCGCGACGGGCTTGAGCGTGACCTCCATCGGCCACGTCGAACGACGAGCCAGCAGCGACTGCGAAAGAGTACGGTAGGGGATTACGGTAGAATATCAATTTATCGAGGGAATATATCAGGTTACTGTAGCTGATGTATCAATCGATGAGAGGAGCAGGTTCGTGATGCAAAATCGTCGACCCCGGGAGTATTGAATGAGAACGGTTATTAGGATTATTACAATATAT
The DNA here is from genome assembly GCA_036245805.1 of Pristionchus mayeri. Classification (NCBI taxonomy): domain Eukaryota; kingdom Metazoa; phylum Nematoda; class Chromadorea; order Rhabditida; family Neodiplogasteridae; genus Pristionchus; species Pristionchus mayeri. Next base: position 1,299,575 of record BTRK01000007.1, read on the forward strand.
GCGTTATCTTGATTTGAAAAAGTCTACCATTTATTAGGAAACTTAATGCATTTGGTTTCAATTTCGACTCACTTTCAAACTGGGGGGCCACTATTTCTGTGTTTCAGCGCTGCGACATAAAGGTTGAATTGCTTGAAACAATCAATGTTCGGTGTTTATTCAATGATAAAAACATATTCAACTATCAAAGCGAACTTTTTGCACGTTTCACCGTTGCTATAATTAGCCAATCATAGCCCTGAGGGGTGTATATCTCCATTTCCCGATCTCTCCACTTGTCGGATGGTGAGATAGCGCAAGAAAAGAAGAGAGTGCCCCATCAACTTTTGTGACTATGAATGTAAAGTCTTCAAGAGCAGAGAAGATTCTGAGGACGGCAAGGGAGTACTCATATTTTACGCTAATTTAGCGAGAGAGAGAGAGAGAGAGAGGGATATGAAAGAAAAAGCTGAACGAGTCAGGAGAGATCAAAGATCACCCACCTCGAAGAGGATGAATGAGTAGGGCGAGATGAGGTCGAAGTAGAGGTCGACGGCGAACTTCTTGACCATGGCGCTGACGAGATCAGAGATCAAATATCAAACTACAACTAGAAGGATCTCCGACAATACGCTTTTTCACGGGTAAAAATCAGAACTGGATGAATTCGAGATAGTAAAGATATGAGACTCATGGAACACCATCATAATCTCGCCTTTACTGATAAAACATAGCAAATCTCTACAACATTGATCGGGCGAGTCAGAATCGCGGTTAGACAGGAAAGGCGAGAACATACTGTAGTATGGTCAGGGAGTGATCAGAGCTCATTGGCCGCAAATCAGCCGAAATAGATCAAAGTAACTGAGGAGAGTAAAGTTTGCGATTCTAAGAAAATGCGGAAAGCGCTCGGAATGCGGGCTTATATACATAGAGGCGGTAGCAAGAAAACAAAGCGTGACCACAGCGTGGGTGAACTTTGTAGCCTAGAGTGCGATCTCAAATAGGGAATCAAAGAGCGGCAGATCAGGAGGGAAAGCACGAAAAGTTCACTACGAAACAGCCAAAGATAACTGAAAAGTGGGAAGAAGGCGCTTAGTCTGCTAAGGTTAGGCATTTGTAGTTAACTAGGCGAAACAATAAGAGAGGGTACTCGAGAAAGTCACGTTGTGTCTGATAGGCCGAGGGTCGAAAACGTGGTCGGAGAGAGAAGAGAACGAGAGGGGAAGAGAGGAAGGGACGAGAGTGGAGGGAAGAAGAGATGAACGCTGTGGTCAGTGATGCCCATGCACAACTGTGACTCTGGAGTGCCCTCCGATCTAGTCTTCTCTCTTTCTCTCTCTCAGCTCTCGATAGACAGAGGGACAGAGAGATCAATGGATGAGTGATAGAGTCATTTGTAAATTCTCTCTCAGCCTCGAATTGAATACAGTTAGGGAGCACAAATCCAGAGAGGAGACCCGCTATTTAATAAATTTCGTGTGTGAATGGAGATGGTTCAAGGGGACACGACATAGCTGTGTATAATTACGGATGCAATTTCTGAAAATACTCGTTGATATTTATGCTTACATCGTTTTACTCGCTACAATACGATATAGCCATGGCACAGGCTAGAGAAACACTGTGACATCTAATTGGAAGTATAGGGGGACAATCAACGGAGAGGATTGTTAAGAGTGCACGAGGGGCATCACAATCTGGGGGGAAGAGTAAGAGGAGGAAGATGCATCGTCGAGGCACTCGAGGACGCGCAGAGAAGAGCGGATCATCACTGAAAATGTATTGATTTGAATTATGTTATCCTTTTCATTATCATGCTTTAGATGTTTACACTTGATTTCGAAAGATGAGCAATTTCTCATATTGAATTCACATCCAGTTCGAAGTGTTCTCGGAAATGAAGTCAATAGTAGTTTTCCCCCCTACCTTGAGGAGAGCGGAAGGAGGAGTGGAGAAAGTGGCGGGAATGGGCAGAGTGACGTACTCGCATCCATAAGGGAAGACATTCCTGCAAGGTTTCGAAGTCATTTCTGAGATTTTTTTGCAAGAAAATCTAGCAAGACTATCTGGAATATCTCATTGACTCACTATATCTAAAATCAGCACAACTCACGTTGAGAGAGGACAAGCCGCTCTCTCCACCCATTAGTTCTCCTCGGGGAGATACTCTTCGAACAGCTGGGATGAATCCCCGATGAGGAAGAGACGCCCAGAGCACGCCGCCAGATGCAGCCATACTCTAAAATCAGTACATTTACATACGCAGTTTGTGATAGCGGCAATACCGTACCCTGTGTGCAGGGTGTCAGCGACTGTGGACCACGTCTGCGCCACAGGATCGTACTTCTCGCATGCCTTCATCTCCCGAATGAATAATTCCATATAATTCGCAACGAAGCACGTATGGTTTTCGAAAGTATCTGTTAAGTTTGATGTTGCCCCATTTTGTTAATTTTGAATTGTCTTCGGGCAGGTTTCTGCTCATTATCTCAATCGAAAGGGCCCAATTCGACTGTTAAAAATGGACGAAGCACGTATGGTTTTCGAAAGTATCTGTTAAGTTTGATGTTGCCCCATTTTGTTAATTTTGAATTGTCTTCGGGCAGGTTTCTGCTCACTATCTCAATCGAAAGGGCCCAATTCGACTGTTAAAAATGGAAATACGAGTGAAATCCATCTGATTTCAGTCGATTTCAATCGAAAAATATTGGCCGACAGTATCGATTGTATGATGTTCGAAGACAAAAATCCGAATCTCAAAGTGTGCACAGAAGCTTATATGCAAATTTTCTTATTAACGTGGGTGTTCTTTACTTCGCGCAGAATGCGCATCCTCATATGTTTTAAAATCCTCACTTTGTGATGCCCAATTTTAACAAAATCTAAATTTCTAAAATCGACATTTTTGGAACGATTCAAATTCGAATTTTTCGATGAGTTTTCACAGACCCCAAACTTAAAACTTATTTTGTCATCATTTGCGCGTAGGCGCAGTTGAAACTAAGACGGTTGGAATGAAAAACCTGAAATTCCAAATATTTGAGCCTTTGGTACAAAAAACATAGATAATGAATCTGCCTATCGAGTGGGAATTAGATATAGTTTTCATCGAGCTACATTTTAAGCATAGTATGGCCGTGAGGTTTTTCCATATGGGTGAACAAAATTTAAAAACACCAAAAAATCGATGGGTAAATCGGTTACGCAATCGAGTGGGAACCGATAAGGGTGGCTCATTTTTAGTTATTAGTGATGCCTAGTTCATAGCAAAAGAGATTTTGACTCCAACTCTTATCGTTTAGAAATTATGAAATTTCGATTTTTTGCATTTGCGGCCTTATATTTTAATAAGTAGAAACGAAATTGAGAAATCACGGGTATTATGTGCAACGCGGGGCCAAGGGGTGTCCATGCACAAAGTGGGGCCGTGTGGTTCTCATGCCGGGGGGACGTGGCCGCGGGGTGGCGATTATGGTTGAGTCTTACCGATCCGGTCTCTTAAAGGCTTAAAGTCTGACAAGCAAATTATCTAAACCTCTTATTAATTGTTCATATTTAACAATAAATACCGAAATTCAGCATCGTGGCAGGGGGAGGGGAGGAACATTCATCCGCTCACTGCTACGCAATGGATGTGTCGAACTTGGCTCGAGGTTGGCCATTGTGGTTTCCATAGTAATTCGATTTTTCAACGAAGTTTTATGTTCTCAGGGTGGAGGGGAATCGGATCGATGACGCGACCCAGGAGGAATGCTGCGTCGTGCGTGTACAAGGACAAATTGTACGGTAAGCACATAGTTAGAATCCTCAAGCACCTTGCCAAAGCAATTCGGTCACCCACTTTGCGGTCTCTACACATAGTGATGCGATGGAGTAGTAGAGCATGCATTTCCTTCCAGTCTTCGGAGGAGTGGACTTCGAGTATGACCTCGTCAATACTGCCGAATTCTACGACCCTGACGAGGGCTGGTGAAGGGTTACGGTAGGGAGCGTGATGGGTATTGATTGATTTACAGCTGGACACGGCTTCCGCCCATGGCAGTCAAGAGGGAATATCCAGCGGCTGCGGAGTTTCGAGGACAGATATACGTCGCCGGCGGGTCAGTTTTATATAGCGAGTCTATTTTCGAAATTCTTTTTTTGGGTAGGATTAGGTCGTGCTAAATTGATAATAATTATATGATGAGCTAATGAGCAGAAACCTGCCCGAAGACAATTCAAAATTAACAAAATGGGGCAACATCAAACTTAACAGATACTTTCGAAAACCATACGTGCTTCGTTGCGAATTATATGGAATTATTCATTCGGGAGATGAAGGCATGCGAGAAGTACGATCCTGTGGCGCAGACGTGGTCCACAGTCGCTGACACCCTGCACACAGGGTACGGTATTGCCGCTATCACAAACTGCGTATGTAAATGTACTGATTTTAGAGTATGGCTGCATCTGGCGGCGTGCTCTGGACGTCTCTTCCTCATCGGGGATTCATCCCAGCTGTTCGAAGAGTATCTCCCCGAGGAGAACTAATGGGTGGAGAGAGCGGCTTGTCCTCTCTCAACGTGAGTTGTGCTGATTTTAGATATAGTGAGTCAATGAGATATTCCAGATAGTCTTGCTAGATTTTCTTGCAAAAAAATCTCAGAAATGACTTCGAAACCTTGCAGGAATGTCTTCCCTTATGGATGCGAGTACGTCACTCTGCCCATTCCCGCCACTTTCTCCACTCCTCCTTCCGCTCTCCTCAAGGTAGGGGGGAAAACTACTATTGACTTCATTTCCGAGAACACTTCGAACTGGATGTGAATTCAATATGAGAAATTGCTCATCTTTCGAAATCAAGTGTAAACATCTAAAGCATGATAATGAAAAGGATAACATAATTCAAATCAATACATTTTCAGTGATGATCCGCTCTTCTCTGCGCGTCCTCGAGTGCCTCGACGATGCATCTTCCTCCTCTTACTCTTCCCCCCAGATTGTGATGCCCCTCGTGCACTCTTAACAATCCTCTCCGTTGATTGTCCCCCTATACTTCCAATTAGATGTCACAGTGTTTCTCTAGCCTGTGCCATGGCTATATCGTATTGTAGCGAGTAAAACGATGTAAGCATAAATATCAACGAGTATTTTCAGAAATTGCATCCGTAATTATACACAGCTATGTCGTGTCCCCTTGAACCATCTCCATTCACACACGAAATTTATTAAATAGCGGGTCTCCTCTCTGGATTTGTGCTCCCTAACTGTATTCAATTCGAGGCTGAGAGAGAATTTACAAATGACTCTATCACTCATCCATTGATCTCTCTGTCCCTCTGTCTATCGAGAGCTGAGAGAGAGAAAGAGAGAAGACTAGATCGGAGGGCACTCCAGAGTCACAGTTGTGCATGGGCATCACTGACCACAGCGTTCATCTCTTCTTCCCTCCACTCTCGTCCCTTCCTCTCTTCCCCTCTCGTTCTCTTCTCTCTCCGACCACGTTTTCGACCCTCGGCCTATCAGACACAACGTGACTTTCTCGAGTACCCTCTCTTATTGTTTCGCCTAGTTAACTACAAATGCCTAACCTTAGCAGACTAAGCGCCTTCTTCCCACTTTTCAGTTATCTTTGGCTGTTTCGTAGTGAACTTTTCGTGCTTTCCCTCCTGATCTGCCGCTCTTTGATTCCCTATTTGAGATCGCACTCTAGGCTACAAAGTTCACCCACGCTGTGGTCACGCTTTGTTTTCTTGCTACCGCCTCTATGTATATAAGCCCGCATTCCGAGCGCTTTCCGCATTTTCTTAGAATCGCAAACTTTACTCTCCTCAGTTACTTTGATCTATTTCGGCTGATTTGCGGCCAATGAGCTCTGATCACTCCCTGACCATACTACAGTATGTTCTCGCCTTTCCTGTCTAACCGCGATTCTGACTCGCCCGATCAATGTTGTAGAGATTTGCTATGTTTTATCAGTAAAGGCGAGATTATGATGGTGTTCCATGAGTCTCATATCTTTACTATCTCGAATTCATCCAGTTCTGATTTTTACCCGTGAAAAAGCGTATTGTCGGAGATCCTTCTAGTTGTAGTTTGATATTTGATCTCTGATCTCGTCAGCGCCATGGTCAAGAAGTTCGCCGTCGACCTCTACTTCGACCTCATCTCGCCCTACTCATTCATCCTCTTCGAGGTGGGTGATCTTTGATCTCTCCTGACTCGTTCAGCTTTTTCTTTCATATCCCTCTCTCTCTCTCTCTCTCTCGCTAAATTAGCGTAAAATATGAGTACTCCCTTGCCGTCCTCAGAATCTTCTCTGCTCTTGAAGACTTTACATTCATAGTCACAAAAGTTGATGGGGCACTCTCTTCTTTTCTTGCGCTATCTCACCATCCGACAAGTGGAGAGATCGGGAAATGGAGATATACACCCCTCAGGGCTATGATTGGCTAATTATAGCAACGGTGAAACGTGCAAAAAGTTCGCTTTGATAGTTGAATATGTTTTTATCATTGAATAAACACCGAACATTGATTGTTTCAAGCAATTCAACCTTTATGTCGCAGCGCTGAAACACAGAAATAGTGGCCCCCCAGTTTGAAAGTGAGTCGAAATTGAAACCAAATGCATTAAGTTTCCTAATAAATGGTAGACTTTTTCAAATCAAGATAACGCATATATTGTAATAATCCTAATAACCGTTCTCATTCAATACTCCCGGGGTCGACGATTTTGCATCACGAACCTGCTCCTCTCATCGATTGATACATCAGCTACAGTAACCTGATATATTCCCTCGATAAATTGATATTCTACCGTAATCCCCTACCGTACTCTTTCGCAGTCGCTGCTGGCTCGTCGTTCGACGTGGCCGATGGAGGTCACGCTCAAGCCCGTCGCGCTCGGACACATCATGAAGGCCTCAGGTGAGTGATCTTTGAACTTTGTCAGCTGACCGTGATCCTACCGTAGTCCCAAATTTAGTAATGCTTTCTTTAGAAATCTGCGCTTCTTTCAGATGCTATTGATAGTAGACCATGCAATTTTGAGTGTGTTTCATCACCGAGACTTATATAAATTTTTGCTTTCCAGGCAACAAGCCGCCGGCATTCGCTGTGCCCGCCAAGGTGAGCACGGGATATTTGATCTTGCGTATTTTGATCACATCATCGTTTCTTGCTGACCCTTCTAATAAGATATAACTGTTTACTCTTATTTGTTATGGATTCATCTGTCTCAATTTCCAAATTCTCTAGTATGACTTGATAGAGAGAGAGAGACTATGCGAAATCAAGAGACACTTCTTGCAGGGACCTTACATGGGCAGGGATGTGACTCGCCTCGCCCGCTACTACAACATCCCGCTCAAGTTCCGAGAGGTGGGATACGGTAGAACTAGTACTGTAGGGAAAATTACACAATATTCTGATCGATGAAAAATATGCAAACGGTCGTCAAAGTACTGCATCATCTGAGATGTGGTCGAAAAATCGAAAGAAAATTGCACTCAATTTGTGTGACAATGAGTTTCACATTGTGTGAGCATTTGGAGTGCTTGTATGTTTCACTCTTAATATTTCAGGATCGAGTTTCATAAAAATTCAATTGTAGTTCGTAATCAAATTTTTAAAAAAATAACATTAAAAGTAAAGGCAATATACTGTAATAGTTACTGTAGTGGTGCATTACCAGTTCCGTTCAGGACTTCCTCACGATCATCCAGACCAAGTCGTCGATCAATGCCGATCGATTGATCTGCGCCGTGCAGCTGGCGCAGCCCGAGAAGGTATACCGTAGTTTGATTACTGCAACCTGGCATACAGTAGCTATAACAAACTGAGCTTTATACACACTACGTAGTTGAAACGTAGCGAGTAATTATATGTATCTCAAGAGCATCAGCTGCGCATATTTCAAAGGTAGAAAAGCAAGACTGATCGTCAATATCTGCAGGCCGAGGCTGTGGCTCGGGCGCTCTTCCGTCGTTTCTGGGTCGATCGAGCGGACATCTTCGAAGAGAAAGACTTCCTCGAGGTGCTTTTTGATCTCTGATCTCTGAACTTTAGGCTTCGGTAACTGGTTGTATGAAAGGTTTTGATATTACGCGGTTTATTTAACAGCTTGAAATGCTATGCACATAGTAAATACATCATTTTATTTACCATTCAATGAACGGAAGAGATTACAGATAATTTTTCTCTGTCAGGTGCTTTCTGCATGCGGAGTCTCCGATCCTTCTGCCATCGTCTCTTCGATCTCGAGTGAGGCTGTGAAGGGAAAGATGAGGGAGAACACGGACGAGGCTGTCGAGAGTGGAGTGAGCGAGTTGATCTTTGATCTTTGATAGTTCAGCGTTGATTTTTGTTATGTTATTTTTTCATTACACGGATTTCATGATATCACTGTCCTTGTGAATCTTACATATTACTTGAGAAGTATTTGAAACTCAACCCATAATCGAGGTGATTAACTTCGAATTGTTCGTTATATCAAAACGCTGCATAATTTGCATTTCGCGTGTTGAGGGTGCCTCTGCTATTGAAACTAAACTTTGATTTTTGTAGTGTTTCGGTGCGCCCTGGACGGTGCTCACTTTGGAGAACGGTCGGAAGGTACAGTAACCATTTAGTTCACCACATACATAGAACTGAAAAGCAGTAAACATTTGATACGTAAACTTACACTTACTGTCAGTCCGAATCCTTAAAATTACTGGACTCTGGAATTGCCATAATCACGTCTAAACTTGAATCAAAACATGTTGTGCCGTAGTCCTACCGTAACTCCACCGTATCCCAACAGTATCCGTTGCAGGAGAAATTCTTCGGTTCTGATCGTCTCCACATCATCGGTCACATGATGGGGCAGAAGTTCGACGGCCCACTCGTCGCCTCCCTCTGATCTACCCCATACCCTACCCCTACAGTATCCCTGATGTAGATACCGTAACTACATCCAAATATTTGTTCGTATCTTTCACCTTTGTGAACCGCTGTGTGATATGATAAAATTGTAGACTCAGGTGTGCATGTATGTTTCACGGGTTACACTTCTCAACGAAATGTTTCATTGGATAGTCGAGCTCCTTCTCATCTTGGAAAAATAAGTAGCATAATGTGAGATCATATTCAGCACGAAGTGTTACTGCATTCATCCGTGCACGACTTCGATTGATCTGCTCCCATCATCTGGCACTGCCCGGTAGCTAGACGGTAGTTTGTCGGTAGGTTGCGCTTCCGGAACATGTTTTACCACTTTCGAATCTCTGTGCCAGATGAAGCAAAGTGTAAAATGCTGTGCTGAGGAAGTCCTAGGTTGTGCCCTGGTCTGTCTGAACGCTAGTCACAATCCCTTTTTCTCCCTAGCTAAGTGCGCATGTCTGCTCTAATGAATGTTTAGAGAGGAACGAGAATCTGTTCCCGGATCTAACCGCGCGCTCTCTTCATTTAGCACGCTCTCTCACTCTGTCTGACAGGCGGGAAAGGAGGAAGTTTTATTTCTTTATCTAGATAACTGGTAATTCGAGTAGGTAAAATTTGGATAATGCGCTCGTGCCATTCCAATTTTTGCATTATCGTCTGGCTCTCCTCAATTCCCACACTCTCTCGCCCAGACTAAGGTAGAGATCATGAGTGAACAGATAGGGACGATTCTACTAGAGACATGTTTACTACGCGGCCATCAATTAGGGCGAGTTCGTCCCATGAATTGTCTCAGTTCTGCCTGTTGTGGTGACATGCAAATCGCATAGATGGAAATCGCGCGTCATTTCGTCATTCTCCCCTCAATTTCCATTCATTTCCGCCTCATCTCTCGCTGACAGGCGGTCGATCCAGGTGATTTATGCCTTTCCCGAACTTTTCTTTCGCCGCTAAACTCCTTAAAGTTTAAAGTTTAAAGCGTTCTCACATGCCAGTAGCTAGATTTGACTTCGCATGCTCTGCACGTGTTTTCTGTCTGTTGTGAGGGCGTGAGAAACAGCGGCTATTGCACGGTTCTGCCCCACCCCTACCTGTTCTTTACTTCCTCCTTTCTTCTTCTGCTGGTTTTATGGGATCAGAGTGAGCTCTGATAGGCAATGGGTAGTTTGGTTTATCTCCCGCATCCATTCATCCCCCCACTGTTTGCGGATTAGTTTCTCCAGTAGCATTCCGATGATGCACTTTTTGTAATTTCTTTCGAACAGCGTAAACAAACGCATAGTAATCTTTCCATGAGTCAGTAGAGATCAAAGACCACCCACTCTGCTCTAGTCTAGCCGCATGACTCAGCGTCATTCCCCGTTTGCGAGGGCGTTTAGTTTGGACAGATGTGTTTTTCCCACGCCAGCAATCGAGAAATCAAGCCCAATTGCACTGCTTTTGTTTCCGGAAAACGCGCATTACACGCACAAATCGGTCTGGATTTCCCACCGTTCTCTCATTTTTCTATGCTCTCGCTTCTTTTCCTTGCTATTCCCTTCTTTCTTCCTGTCTAGACAAGAGAGAGAGCGTGCTCATTGGAGAGAGCGAGTCAGACCCTCCCCTCCTCTTCCCATTCCCCTCCTGTCTGAGTGCACTTTCTCCGAGACACCTCTCTGACCCCATACCGGCGCGCGCCTATCACTTTTTTCCGTTGAAAATCCTCCCATTCCCTCGTGCTCTCTCACTTTTGCGTGCTCTCTCGCTCCCCCATTCCTCCCGGTCTCCTCGTTTCTCGTATGGCAAGGGAAGGGGGCTAGAGATCATGGGGATGAGAGAGAGGCGCGCGTCCCCAGCACCCTTCAACGTGACGGTGTTCCATTACATATGGGCGTTTCTCGGAATTTTCTCGATATCTTTCCGCCTTTCTTGTCCCGTTTCCCTCGCTCTCTCTCCTCTTTCGCCCCTTGTTAGTGCTGAATCACCGGGTCTTGCACACGTGCGCTCGAATTTTCGCTTTTCTCAGTCCGGATAATTGGTATTTCGTCCTCAATTCGTACTTGATCTTTGATTTTTCGATTGTCTTTGCTCTTATTTCGCTAGTTTTTGCTATAGAGGTAATATTAGGTGTTCGAGTGGGAGAGAGTTCGAGTTGATCTTTGATCTTTCCAGCCATGACTCGCTGCCACACCGTCAAGCTGTACTACGACATCATCTCGCCCTACTCCTTCATCGGATTCGAGGTGAGCGAAGATCAAAGATCAATCTTGCTGTGGGAAACACGTGCATACATGTTTCTTGCTCACATAGAATAGGTAGATTCCGTATTCAGCCTTTGGTTTATATGCCTGCATGTTTCTGCATCAGAAAGCAAGGGAAAGTGATTGAATGGGTTCCTGTTTCGTTGCTTCGCTCTTTTCGTGCGCATGGGAAAGCCCCGTTTCTCCAGTTTCCGAGGCCTAATTGCGCACTGCGAAACAGCTCCTTGCATTAGAAAATTCCACGAGCGATTTGACACTTATGAGCTATGATTGTGGCCCCACGTTGTCCCTATGAGTGATGACCGTGATCTCAAGTCGTTGACTCTCCTGATAACGAGAATATGACCTAGTTACCATTCTGGAAAGCGGAAAGCGTGGCATTCACGTGCTCAAAAAATCGCTTGTCCTTCCTTCAAACACCTTTCGAAGCGCAATTGTAAACAATAAATGGTGCGTTCATTAGTATATTCACGCAAAGTTTTGCATAATTTATAAATCGCTTATCGAGTAATAGCATGCTCTTGAGCACGTGATTCGCATGTTGAGAGGAAGATGACTAGCACCGGGATATCAGCATAGTTCGAAATCACTCACAAACTAGAGGGGCCATTCCTTTTTGACCTCGTCCACACCCTTAGTGCTCTGTTGCAACACTAAATGCTGAAAGAATCAAACCAGTAGGCCGAAAGTGGGTGCATAGTGGTGTCCACAGCTGGGCTTGCTGTCTGTATCATTGCACGATTACTACAGTTCCGACTACAGTACTACTACAGTACTAGCATACATATCAGGTTGCTGTATCCCTGATCTTTGAACCCTGCAGTCCCTCCTCCGCTACCGTGTCGTGTGGCCGATCGACGTCGTCCTCAAGCCCATCTGCCTCGGCGGACTGTTCAAGTAAGCTTCACATCTTTCATTCTCCCTGAGTTTAGGTTGATCTTTGATTTCTCTCATGTATTTTCTACACGTTTGCACGTAGCCCTCGCTGTCTAACCGAGTTATCACCCGAATTCAAGAGTGCTCATTGCAGGGATGTCGGCAACAAGCCACCCGTGAAGAGCTGCGAGGCCAAGGTTGGTCTTTGATCTCTCATATTTGATCTTTATTTTAATTTTTGATCTACACTTCACTGTTTCTCCATCTAAAACGGCATGTGTTCACCCTGTTCAGGGATGTGTAGAAACGGAGGCAAAACATGATGATTTCTTATTTCTCTAATTTTATCTTTGATCCCTCGCAGGCGACGTACATGGCCAAGGAGATCGAGATGATCTCGCGCCACTTCGGCGTCCCGATGAACGTGCCCAAGGTGAGAGTGGGCGGGGCTTGAAAATGGGCGGGGCCAGAAAGGGGGGGCTTGATAATGTGCGGACCCTGACAATTCAGAACTTCTCCGAGCACGTGATGGGCAACAGCACGATCGACGCCTGTCGCCTGATCATCGCCGCGCAGAGGCTCGAGCCGGAGAAGGTATCGAGTGAAAAGGGCAGGCCGAGGGGCATGGGCGGAGCTTGGAAATGGGCGGAGTTTGGAAAATGGGCGGGGGATTGGGAAAGGGGCGGAGTCTGAAAAGGGGCGGAGCTTTTCCAGGCGGAGACGGTCTCTCGCCAGCTCTTCTCCCGCTTCTGGATCGAGAATCTGCTGGTGAAGAGCGAGGAGGATCTCAAGAAGGTTCGATTCCTTCTTCTGCATCTTTTACATCTTCTCGTCTTTATCTTCCCTGAACACGTGCATGAGCGTGCATAGCTCCTTAGGATACTAAAGTTGAGATGAAAGATCACTTTGAGGTGCTTTGGGTTTCTTTTCTCTCTTGCTACGCTGAATTTGCAACATTCTCATCTCTTTTCTCACTGTTCCGAAGCATTTATGTGCGTGCATAGCTGATTAGGAAAATTGCTAAAATTGAAGACTAGAGATCATGGATCAAAGATCATCTTCTTCAGGTGCTCAAGGCGTCTCAGATGACGAACGTGAAGGAGATGCTGGAGGAGATGAAGAAGGATGACGTGAAGGAGGAGCTGAGAAGGAACACCAAGGAGGTCCAGGAACTGGGAGTGAGTGATCTTTGATCTTTATATTTGATTCTTGAACTTTGATCTGTCTGTGAGTGAGTATCAGAACTGGTAGAGGGCTATTCTTAGAGTGATCTTTGATCTTATGCCATAGAGTTGCGATATCTTAGTGCTAATACACGTCTAGCCAGCTAACTATCCTAGAGAAAGAAACATTTGTGTCCTATGAGATTCGTGAAACATATTTGTTCCGGCATCATTTCATTGTTTTGAGGCGTTCGGTATGCCGTGGATCTCGGTGACTCGGATGGATGGGTCGGCGACTGAGAACTACTTCGGATCGGATCGATTGCCGATCATTGGGGAATTCATCGGCCAGAGCTACCACGGACCACTCAGGCATCTCTCCCTCTACTAGAGAAAAGAGAGAGAGAGGAGAGAAGGAGTGAGGGTAACTGTGATACTGGTGGTGATAAAGACGATTTCCAGATTAGCTAAGCTTGTTGATGCATTGCACGGTACATTAATAGTCTCACCGGGATCATGGAATGTAGATACAGTTTGGACTTTCCTTTCTGACTGTATTTCTAGCTATTGTTTCACCACTCAATTTTATCCACACAAATCGAACAGGTATTGAGTTTAAGATATGAATAAAGAGATTTTAAAATATATCAGACATGGTTACGTAGATAAACAATATACGGAGGAGTAAAGGATGATCTGACAGAAATTAGTGTAATCAGAAGGGCATCAATATTTTGGAAATCTTAGAGGGGTATTTCTAATGGAGATAAGTGACTGAATGCATGAAATTGGAGTAACTTTCCACAATAAAAATAAGAGTAGCTTGTTCCCTTTAGCGCATCATCTCACCTCTCAGCTGATCACGTGACTGTGTCAGCTCCCCACAGCCTTCGCCCCTGCATCAGAAACAGCGGCGAGCTTGAAGGCAAAGCGAGTAGACATCGAAATTCCGGCAATGCTCTCTCCATTCACCATTCTATCACGAGAAAGAATGAAGAATAAAGCGCCCAATACCGAATCTCGAAGTCTATAATGCAAACAGTTCCCTATCGCCAGCTTCAAGACGCATGATCTTATCAGGTCTGCTTCAAGATGGGGGGAGCTGAGACAGCCACGATGACGGCACGTTGAAAGCGAATGTGCAACTATTGAGAGTAGATTACTCTGTATTAGGCAGACTAGAAAGCGGAAAGTTACTCGGGATAAGCGGTGGACGGAGAGGGGGAGGGGGAATTTAATTATTGTTAAAGAATTTGGAGAGGGTTGATGGGGGTGTTCCACGTGGGTATATGGAAGAGGCCAACTGAAGACTGCAAGACTGCACGTAGAGGTTGCGGAAGCGTAGTTGAAGCATGCGAGCCTGAAATCGATCAATTATTGATGCTATTTGTTCGAAATCGATATGAAATTAAATAGATAGACTAATGCTATGTATATAAGAGGGGTAGGGTACATTGGTTAGCAAGTACAATACAAACATGTTCAGGAAAAAACAGCTTTCAACCAGAACACCTTTTTGCAACTGTTGTACAGAATTCAACTGTTGCATTAGCAACAGTTGAACTTTTTTGTTTTCCACATGAAACAATTTGAGCTAGTTCAACACGCTTGCAACAGCTGAACCCTGTTGCTTACGAGTTGAAAGAGTTTGTAATTGCCAATCGGTGTAACCAACCCCCCTTATCAGAGGTCTTCTGAGAGATTGCATGAAATCGAGACCCCCCTTTGGCAAACTGTTCAAAGTGCTTCAATCTGAATGCCCTTCTGGTGGTTGATGTGCCTGGGGCATAGTAACTTTCATTAAGTCGGTGGGGCCATAAATTCAAAACTGCCTAAAATCCGGCTCTGGAAATTTCGAAAATTCAAAAAATCATATATTCCTTCAAAGTTACGTAAAAAAAGTCGATCAAAAAAGCAATATGACCGCCTCATTGAGTAGAATAATTTCGATGTTGACGATAAATCTGTAGAAAAACAATGAAATACCGTAATCTACAAAAAGATTGTTGTAGGGGTCGAAAAAATACATAAAAATGCCCTAAAAAATTATCCCTTTTACCTGTGAGATTATTTCAGATTCGAATTCTACGTCCTTTTTCACCCCGGGGAAAGTAGGTCTCGTAAAAATTGCGAGCACACTTTTTTTGCCTTTTTGCTGTTTACGTGCAAAAAAGCAAAAAAGCGTATCGTGTTTTTTGAGACATGCTCATGATATTTTTGATTGTAGATACTGTTTGCGGCCTCCAATTGCCTCCAAATGTGGTCCAGAAGTCATACTGAACTATACACATGTGTCAAAATTCAAAATATGCAAAATTGCAAAATTTTTGAAATTTTTTTTCGACCATTTCGACCGAAAAAATCGAAATTTCAAAAATTTTGTAATTTTACATATTTTGAAATTGGTCACGTGTATATGCTCCAGTAAGACATCTGTGCCAAATTTGGAGGCAATTGGAGGCAGCAAATAGTATCTACAATCACATATATCATGAACATGTCTCAAAAAAACACGAGATCCGGCACGTAAATAGCAAAAAAGCAAAAAAAAAGTGTGCTCGCAATTTTTACGAGACCTACTTTCCCCGGGGTGAAAAAGGACGTAGAATTCGAATCTGAAATAATCTCACAGGTAAAAGGGATAATTTTTTAGGGCATTTTTATGTATTTTTTCGACCCCTAAAAATTTTTTTTGTAGATGACGGCATTTCATTGTTTTTCTACAGATTAATCGTCAACATGGAAATTATTCTACTCAATGTCATATTGCTTTTTTGATCGACTTTTTTACGTAACTTTGAAGGAATATATGATTTTTTTGAATTTTCGAAATTTCCAGAGCCGGATTTTAGGCAGTTTTGAATTTACGGCCCCACCGACTTAACTGAAAGTTACTATGCCCCAGGCACATCAACCTCCAAGGGGGCATTCAGATTGAAGCACTTTAAACAGTTTGTCAAATACCACCTGCGACCTCTAGAAGACCTCTGTTATATGAGAGACTTTTTGACTCAGTGAACATATGCTTGGCAAAGTGCGAAAAAACGAAATCCTCCTAAATGCGCATACATGTAGTACTCGGTGAGTGTAGCTCAGACCTATTTAGTGTTCTAGATTGCTCGCTGATGAACGAAATATACTTTAGTCCGAAAATTGAAATTTTCGAATTTTGCCATTTCGAATCCGATTTAAATGGCTGATGTTTTAAAAAATCAATAATATTTCATAGATTATATGTGCCAAATTCCAGAATGATTGGGCATCAACTCGTGAAGAAACAGCGAAAATATTGTTTTGAAATTTTTTAATTAATTCAGATGGGTGGGTAGCAACCATTTTTATTTCGCTATTATCTAGAGTGGCATGCTTGCTATTCATATAATAAATTAAAAAGAAATTTAAAAAATATTAGGTTGTCCGGAAAGTTCGTTCATTTTTTGTTTTTATTTTTTATTCAATACTTTACAATTCTCAGTGATCAATGTATGCTCCCATGTTTCCCCTCACTTCCTTCCAGCGATCGGGCAGAGTAGCGATTCCTCTCTCCCAGAAATCGGGAGTCCTCGAGATCATCCATTCCACGAAAGCCCTCACAACTTGATCTCGATTTTTGAAGTTCTTCCCCTTGCAGAAGTCTGAGAGAGAGCGGAAACAGTGGAAGTCACAAGGAGAGAGGTCCGGAGAATACGGTGGGTGGGGAACCCTCTCGATATCCAGCTCGTCCATTTTCTTCTGAGTCAATTTCGCGCGATGAGGGCGAGCATTGTCCATCAAAAGAAGGATTTTGCCCTCGCTCACGAGACTGGGAGGGGTTCTATGGGAGACTTCTTCCAGTTGGTTGGAGAATAGGTCGGCAGTGATGTTGGTGCCAGGGGACAGGATCTCCTAGTAGATCGGACCGAGCACGGAGAAGTAGAAGCAGAGGAGTTCCTTCTTTCCATGCTCTTCCTTCTTCGGAACTGGCTTGGGCTTCTTATCCGCATCGACCCACTGTAGTTTCCTCTCAGGGTTATCGTAGGCGATCCACTTCTCATCTGCGGCGACAATTGAATTAACCCATCCAAGATTTGATCTGCGATTGAGCAATTCATGACAGATCTCGACACGGTTTTTCAGTTGCGCCGGAGAGAGATCATGGGGAACCACTTGTGGGAGCTTGGGCTTCTTTCCCACTCGATGAAGGATATCGGACACCGTCGATTTAGGAGTGCCAGTCTCTCTCTTCAAATCGCGCACACTGGCTTTGGGCTTCCTCTTCAGAGTGCTGAGGACAAGAGACTGATCGAGGGTCGGAGGGCGTCCAGAATGGGGATGATCTTCGAGACTATAGTCTCCGTTTTTGAAGCGAGAGAACCACTTCTGGCAGAAACGAAGGGAGGGGGCATCGTCACCTTCAGATTGGGCAAGGGCTGAATGGGCCTGTCTCACCGACTGGCCAAGGCGGTGATAATGTAGCAAGACTGCGCGGAGGTAAAGGTGAGACTCCATCACGAAAATCGATGTAGAAACTAAGCGATTGATTCAATCCTCTCACCATTTAGCGTCAGGATGATGCAATACTTTGTTGACAAATAACATTGCGTGATTGCGAAATTCGATCACAAACTGAGTTTTTACAAAGGCATGAACGAACTTTCCGGACACCCTAATAGGTTTTTGAGAAATCGTCCAAAATGTGTAAAAATTCACTTCTCGGTCATCCTGAAACTACCGTACTCGAGCCGGTCGAGTGTTGAGAGAGTGTGCAGAATGAAGAGATGATTACACGAATTTGTGTGAGGTTTAGGATGATGTTGGATCCTCCTATGGTTACATGAGTCACACCATCCAGACTGGGTCAGCTAGCATTTGTCGGCTACCGTAGTCTGTACTACTGCAACACTGATATTATAAAATCACCAAATGGTGCCAATCTAGCCGTAGTGGCACAATAGATGCCGGACAAGCTGGAATGAATTTAGACATACGTACAGTACTCCTGCTACCGTATCCCCTCCACATCAACGTAATTCATGTATTTGTCTCTTCATTCTGCACACTCTCTCATCACTCGAGTACGGTAGTTTCGGGCTGATCGAGAAGTGACTTTTTACACATTTTGGACGATTTCTCAAAAACCTATTTTTTTATTTCTTTTTAATTTATTATGTGAATAGCAAGAATGCCACTCTGGATAATAGCGAAATAAAAATGGTTGCTACCCACCCGTCTGAATTAATTTAAAAAATTAAAAAAATATTTTCGCTGTTTCTTCACGAGTTGATGCCCAATCATTCTGGAATTTGGCATATATAATCCATGAAATATTACTGATTTTTTAAAAGATCAGCCATTTAAATCGGATTCGAAATGGCAAAATTCGAAAATTTCAATTTTCGGACTAAAGTATAAGAAACTTCATCGAACGAGAGATCGAGGAAGGAACGAGATTGAGAGATGGACACGAAGTTCACCTAAACAAACTAAATTATTGATTCCTAATTGTCTTCTTTGGTACCTGGGCGAACCGGTAGAGGAAAGTGTCGAGATCCGTGAATTCAATCAGGCGGAGATCTCTCTGGATGTAGAACATATTCTCGACCGTCGTACGGTCTCGAAGGAATGCGCCACACTCAGGTACCACAGCATCCTAAGAAATAATTTGATTCCAGAGTACGATTATAGGGAGCAACAGAGTTCTCGTTAAGTAGACACATATTGACTATACTAAGGAATAAAGTGCATAGTACTGACCATGGAGTGGAATCGAGCTCCCTGTAGTAGCTCATACACGTTCTCTTCCCTGATTTCCAACCGACCCGTGTACATGTAGTCGACGAGGTCGCTCATCGTCGAGTAATCGATCACTGAATCATCACCAGAAATTAAGAGCAACTAGTTGGTTTAGATATCCGGAGGTTGATCTTTGATCTCTCACCTGCGACAATGTCGACTGTGCCAGACGATTCTTCAGCGAAATTGGACATGGAGCGGAAGTACACTGATTTTGAATTCAGTAGGTCCTGGGAAAAGCAGATGAAGAGGGTAGGGTATTATAGCAATCAGAAACTGAGAATTAGTGCTGTCGAATTACTTCTCCTAATTTATCTTTGGAAAGTTCTTCTCACTTTGTGCGCTGGGATGGTGCGGCCCGCAAATCTTCTCACTTTGTGCGCTGGGATGGTGCGGCCCTCAATGTTGATCATGATGTCGAATCCCCTCCCTTCCTTTCGCATCGTCTTGAATGGAGTGCAGTGCTGTAGAAATGAACGATCATAATATACATTCATATGCAGGGGCGGAAATGTAAAATTCACTAAAAATACTCGCCTCCGGCAGCTTGTGAACGATTGTGTGTGAATTGGGGCAGACATCAGCCACTCGGAGGTCCAATTGGAGCCCTGAGAACCAATGAATATGGGAAATTTAAAAATATTTTAAAATTAATTTTCAAAATTACGATTTAAACAGGCTGCAGGATTCCCATAGGTCAACAATTCAACGCGTGAAAGCAAGTGCCCTCATCTAGACGCCTTACCTACTCGTGTTTTCGAATTCAAATTCCCCGCCCTCTTGATCATTTCTCCCATTATCTCCCCTATCGGAGCGGTCGTCAGTCAAAGTGAATCCTCCTACGTCTTATTGTGAGCTTGTTTTCCTTAATTACTAACCGCAAAGGGAGAAGGGCGCGGTCTCATGCTGCTTCTCGACGAGAGAAGAGGAAGAGGAGGGTGTAGATGACCTGTGATGGGCGGAGTCCCGTTCGAATTGGGTACTGAACTTACTCAATCAACGAGGGTGTGTCCGAGGGAGAGTTGGGTGGAGGGTTATCGGTGTTGTCTTGTGAATGTGCTTGATCCATACTGTATTTTCTGGAGAGGAAGTTGTAGGGTCAGAAGAGAACGCAAACTCGTCGGGAAAACAAGCGACCACTCGGGATGAGGAGAAGGAGTGGAAATGAGTGAGGAGACGATTTTTAATTTAATCAAATCTGTTTTTTTTAAATATTTTCCATCTACTTCGGATAACATAGGAGGTCCTAGGTTTGTGTAAGATATCCTGTGGATAGAAAGTATTTGTGCACTCTTTAATTCTGCCACTGTGTTGAACCTGGTGAGATAATTCAGCTAAAAATTCACTCCGGATTTCCGTACCAACAGATTCCGCTACAGTATCCCCGACGAAGTGGAGTTCATCGAGAGCAGATACGGTATCCTCGGTGCTTCAGGCGTATTCGATAGGCGAAAAAGCGTCATCTAAATAATAACGATGAGACGACCGTACTCTCTTACTTTGAGCCATAACAACTCCCGAGATATGGTATGAGAATTTTGGCAGAACACAGAGTTGATAACACTTTGCATAATGCAGATTTCTCCCCCCCCCCCCCGTTTGTGAGTGTGTGTGCATTGGCTAGGGAAAAGCGCATCCATTGAAGAGGGATACGGTAGGCACAACAGAGGGGCGTGGGACTACGGTAACGCAGGTTACGGTAGCGCAGAACTCCTGCAGACTATCACCGGAAAGAGGGCACATTGTAGGGAATATAGCCGATTGCGCGCTGGACTTCTCTTCGGAATCGGATACTGGCTATTCTATACGGTATCCGCCCGTCGATAATTCGTTGCGATATCTCGAACACTGCTAGCCGTTGACCTAAAACCTATCTGTCGATAATGCGAAGTTAGAGTATTCAGCAGATTCGCATAGTATCATCGGTCAGCATTCAACCTCCTGAGATCTAAACCTTTACTCTGAAACGGCAATCCAGAAAGATGCCAATGCTACAGTACGCTCTATAACAGTGCATTGATAATTATGTGCCTAAGGTACTGTAAAGGTAAAAAAAGGTAAAGTCGCACCGTATATCTAGGAATTTTCATCCTGCGGTGAGCCGCTGCTAGGCCAGCAACTATATTTTTAAGGCGATTCAGTCCGTAGCGCCACCTATTCTTCGGACCTATTTACCGGCGTGATCTTGTCACGACTTCCAATTCCCCGTCCCCAATGGGTAGGCGCCTTGGTTGGGCGGAGTCGGTGAGTCGGTAGTGCACAATATTCATTCAATAGCTCCTCTTCCCGGAATTAATGCCCTCTGAATCTTTTGAGCAGCTGAAAGCGATAGTACGGTGACCGTAATGTGCTTTCGACTACTGTACATGGAAAAGATCTTAGTTAAGACTACCTTTGTGTTAGGATAGTGTCCCGTATCCTTTTATAATTGCTTCAACTCTGCTATTATCACCTCTGTCCCAATATCCCGTCATCTCCATTACTCTCTTCTTCTCCACTCTCTCTCACTTTGAGTTTCACAAAGCGACTTTGCACTTTGCATCAATTAGACTGTCCTCTTCTGCCTATAAAAGGGTCTCCCCTCTCTCTCCCCTTCAGTTCGACTCGTCTCGACCTTTCTTCTCTCTCTTCACTATGGACAAGTCCGCCTACATGGGAGCGCCCGGATCTGGAGCTGGCAGTGGAGGATCCGGATACGCCAAGGAGGAGTACGCCTGGGGTGAGTTGATGTGCAGGATACCCCCCCCCCCTCTAGATCATTACCGTAACCCGAGAACCTAAATACCGTGCCCTCTAACCTTTGATCATTCCAGGAGGCAGCAGCAGCGGCGGATCGTCTGGAGGATCGAGCGGCTTCGGCTCCGGCGGCGGCTCCAGCACCCCTGGTACGGTATCCTCCCCTTCCCTCCCCAAACTCCAGTCTATGTAGAGGGGAGACCCTTTTATAGGCAGAAGAGGACAGTCTAATTGATGCAAAGTGCAAAGTCGCTTTGTGAAACTCAAAGTGAGAGAGAGTGGAGAAGAAGAGAGTAATGGAGATGACGGGATATTGGGACAGAGGTGATAATAGCAGAGTTGAAGCAATTATAAAAGGATACGGGACACTATCCTAACACAAAGGTAGTCTTAACTAAGATCTTTTCCATGTACAGTAGTCGAAAGCACATTACGGTCACCGTACTATCGCTTTCAGCTGCTCAAAAGATTCAGAGGGCATTAATTCCGGGAAGAGGAGCTATTGAATGAATATTGTGCACTACCGACTCACCGACTCCGCCCAACCAAGGCGCCTACCCATTGGGGACGGGGAATTGGAAGTCGTGACAAGATCACGCCGGTAAATAGGTCCGAAGAATAGGTGGCGCTACGGACTGAATCGCCTTAAAAATATAGTTGCTGGCCTAGCAGCGGCTCACCGCAGGATGAAAATTCCTAGATATACGGTGCGACTTTACCTTTTTTTACCTTTACAGTACCTTAGGCACATAATTATCAATGCACTGTTATAGAGCGTACTGTAGCATTGGCATCTTTCTGGATTGCCGTTTCAGAGTAAAGGTTTAGATCTCAGGAGGTTGAATGCTGACCGATGATACTATGCGAATCTGCTGAATACTCTAACTTCGCATTATCGACAGATAGGTTTTAGGTCAACGGCTAGCAGTGTTCGAGATATCGCAACGAATTATCGACGGGCGGATACCGTATAGAATAGCCAGTATCCGATTCCGAAGAGAAGTCCAGCGCGCAATCGGCTATATTCCCTACAATGTGCCCTCTTTCCGGTGATAGTCTGCAGGAGTTCTGCGCTACCGTAACCTGCGTTACCGTAGTCCCACGCCCCTCTGTTGTGCCTACCGTATCCCTCTTCAATGGATGCGCTTTTCCCTAGCCAATGCACACACACTCACAAACGGGGGGGGGGGGGGGGAGAAATCTGCATTATGCAAAGTGTTATCAACTCTGTGTTCTGCCAAAATTCTCATACCATATCTCGGGAGTTGTTATGGCTCAAAGTAAGAGAGTACGGTCGTCTCATCGTTATTATTTAGATGACGCTTTTTCGCCTATCGAATACGCCTGAAGCACCGAGGATACCGTATCTGCTCTCGATGAACTCCACTTCGTCGGGGATACTGTAGCGGAATCTGTTGGTACGGAAATCCGGAGTGAATTTTTAGCTGAATTATCTCACCAGGTTCAACACAGTGGCAGAATTAAAGAGTGCACAAATACTTTCTATCCACAGGATATCTTACACAAACCTAGGACCTCCTATGTTATCCGAAGTAGATGGAAAATATTTAAAAAAAACAGATTTGATTAAATTAAAAATCGTCTCCTCACTCATTTCCACTCCTTCTCCTATGGGGGTGAAATACTATGGGCTTAATTTCCGAGAGCACTTCGAACTGGATGTGAACTCTTCTTTGAGAAATTGTTGAACTTTCGAATGTATACATCCAAAGAATGATAATGAAAATGAAAACACAATTGTAAAGCAGTGCATTTTCAGTGATGGTCCGCTCTTCTCTGTGCACCCTCGAGTGCCTCGTCGATTTGTCTTCCTCCTCCAACTCTTTCCCCCCAGATTGTGATGCCCCTCTTGTACTCCCACTTCAGTTCTCCTCTTTGATTGTACCATAAATAGTCAGAGTCCCGCAAGTTATACCATCAATTAGATATGGTTCACTGCCATATGTGCCAATGTCAAAGTATTTGTATTTGTAGAGAGTACAAAATAATCTATTCATAAATATCAATCTATGATCAGAAACTGCATCCATAATGTGGCATAGTCATGTCCTGTCCCATCGCACCACATCCATTCACACAAAAACATTTACAATAAAATAATATATCTCGGACGCTTCTCTGTGTGGAAGGGACCGCCGTCCAGAGTACGGTAGGAAGGGTTACGGTAGGGAGGCGACGTCCTACCATTCCATCTCGAGGGACGACTTCAGGAAGCATTCGGGGATCACAATTAGGCAATTTGTTAGACTCCGCCCCTTTCGATTACATCAGAGTGCATCATGTCGAGGAAGCGGATCTCGTAGTGAAAACACTATAGAGGTCAAAGATCACGTAGATCATTGTCTTCCTCCTCCAACTCTTTCCCCCCAGATTGTGATGCCCCTCTTGTACTCCCACTTCAGTTCTCCTCTTTGATTGTACCATAAATATTCAGAGTCCCGCAAGTTATACCATCAATTAGATGTGCTTCACTGGTATATGTGCCAATTTCAAAGTATTTGTATTTGTAGAAAGTATAAAATAATCTACTCATAAACATCAAAGGGTATCTATTATCAGAAACTGCATCCATAATGTGGCATAGTCATGTCCTGTCCCATCGCACCACATCCATTCACACAAAAACATTTACAATAATATAATATATCTCGGACGCTTCTCTGTGTGGAAGGGACCGCCGTCCAGAGTACGGTAGGAAGGGTTACGGTAGGGAGGCGACGTCCTACCATTCCATCTCGAGGGACGACTTCAGGAAGCATTCGGGGATCACAATTAGGCAATTTGTTAGACTCCGCCCCTTTCGATTACATCAGAGTGCATCATGTCGAGGAAGCGGATCTCGTAGTGAAAACACTATAGAGGTCAAAGATCACGTAGATCATTGTCTTCCTCCTCCAACTCTTTCCCCCCAGATTGTGATGCCCCTCTTGTACTCCCACTTCAGTTCTCCTCTTTGATTGTACCATAAATAGTCAGAGTCCCGCAAGTTATACCATCAATTAGATATGGTTCACTGCCATATGTGCCAATGTCAAAGTATTTGTATTTGTAGAGAGTACAAAATAATCTATTCATAAATATCAATCTATGATCAGAAACTGCATCCATAATGTGGCATAGTCATGTCCTGTCCCATCGCACCACATCCATTCACACAAAAACATTTACAATAAAATAATATATCTCGGACGCTTCTCTGTGTGGAAGGGACCGCCGTCCAGAGTACGGTAGGAAGGGTTACGGTAGGGAGGCGACGTCCTACCATTCCATCTCGAGGGACGACTTCAGGAAGCATTCGGGGATCACAATTAGGCAATTTGTTAGACTCCGCCCCTTTCGATTACATCAGAGTGCATCATGTCGAGGAAGCGGATCTCGTAGTGAAAACACTATAGAGGTCAAAGATCACGTAGATCATTGTCTTCCTCCTCCAACTCTTTCCCCCCAGATTGTGATGCCCCTCTTGTACTCCCACTTCAGTTCTCCTCTTTGATTGTACCATAAATATTCAGAGTCCCGCAAGTTATACCATCAATTAGATGTGCTTCACTGGTATATGTGCCAATTTCAAAGTATTTGTATTTGTAGAAAGTATAAAATAATCTACTCATAAACATCAAAGGGTATCTATTATCAGAAACTGCATCCATAATGTGGCATAGTCATGTCCTGTCCCATCGCACCACATCCATTCACACAAAAACATTTACAATAATATAATATATCTCGGACGCTTCTCTGTGTGGAAGGGACCGCCGTCCAGAGTACGGTAGGAAGGGTTACGGTAGGGAGGCGACGTCCTACCATTCCATCTCGAGGGACGACTTCAGGAAGCATTCGGGGATCACAATTAGGCAATTTGTTAGACTCCGCCCCTTTCGATTACATCAGAGTGCATCATGTCGAGGAAGCGGATCTCGTAGTGAAAACACTATAGAGGTCAAAGATCACGTAGATCATTGTCTTCCTCCTCCAACTCTTTCCCCCCAGATTGTGATGCCCCTCTTGTACTCCCACTTCAGTTCTCCTCTTTGATTGTACCATAAATATTCAGAGTCCCGCAAGTTATACCATCAATTAGATGTGCTTCACTGGTATATGTGCCAATTTCAAAGTATTTGTATTTGTAGAAAGTATAAAATAATCTACTCATAAACATCAAAGGGTATCTATTATCAGAAACTGCATCCATAATGTGGTCATGTCTTGTCCCATCGCACCAAATCCAATCACTCAAAAACATTTTCAACATATATCTCGGACGCTTCTCTGTGTGGGAGGGACTGTCCATAGTACGGTAGGAAGGGTTACGGTAGGGAGGCGACGTCCTACCACTCCATTTCGAGGGACGACTTCAGGAAGCATTCGGGGATCACAATTAGGCAATTTGTTAGACTCCGCCCCTTTCGATTACATCAGTTTGCATCATGTCGAGGAAAATCACGTACATCTCGCTCATCCCGCTCTGCATTTATTTAACTGTCTTGCAATAACTTCTGCACAACTAAGTTATCCGAATTAGAGAGAAAAAATAATTTTAGAAAAACAGATTTGATTAAATTTAAAAGCGCCTCTTCATTCATTTTCACTCCTTTTCCTCTTCCCGAGTGGTCGCCCGCCCTCGCCGTGAGTCTGTTCACTCTCTTCTTACCTTACACCTCCTTCTCCAGGTTGTAAGAATGGATCAAGCCTATTCTCCAGAGAACAACACCGATAACCCTACACCCAACTCGCCTTCGGACACGCACTCGTTGATTGAGTTAGTTGAGTGCCCAATTCGAACGAGACTCCGCCCATCACAGGTCATCGACTCCCTCCTCTTCCTCTTCTCTCGTCGAGAAGCAGCATGAAACCGCGACCTTCTCCCTTTGCGGTGAGCCCATTAGTAATTAAGGAAAACATCACTCGAAGATGGAATAGTAGGGTTCACATAGACTGACGACCGCTCTGATAGGAGAGTTAGTGGGAGAAATGAGCAAGGGGCGGGGAATTTGAATTCGAAAACACGAGTAGGTAATGCGTCTAGATGAGGGCACATGCTTTCACGTGCTGAATTGTTGACCTATGGGAATCCTGTAACCTCTTCAAGTCGTAATTTTACAAATTAATTTTCAAATATTTTGAAATGTCTCATGTTCACTGGTTTTCAAGGCTTTAATTGGACTTGCGAGTGGCTGATCTCTGCCCCAATTCGCACACAATCGTTCACAAGCTGCCGGAGGCGAGTATTTTTAATGAATTTTACATTTCCGCCCCTGCATATGAATGGAGATGTTGAAAATATGTTCTTTGATTTCTACAGCACTGCACTCCATTCAAGACGATGCGAAAGGAAGGGAGGGGATTCGATATCATGATCAACATTGAGGGCCGTACCATCCCAGCGCACAAAGTGAGAAGATTTGCAACTTTCCAAAGATAAATTAGGAGAAGTAATTCGACAGCACTAATTCTCAGTTTCTGATTGCTGTAATACCCTACCCCCTTCATCTGCTTTTCCCAGGACCTACTGAATTCTCAATCACTGTACTTCCGCTCCATGTCCAATTTCGCGGAGGCGTCTTCTGGCACAGTCAATATTATCGCAGGTGAGAGATCAAAGATCAACCTCCGGATATCTAAATCAACTAGTTGCTCTTAATTTCTGGTGATGATTCAGTGATCGATTACTCGACGATGAGCGACCTCCTCGACTACATGTACACGGGTCGGTTGGAAATCAGGGAAGAGAACGTGTATGAGCTACTACAGGGAGCTCGATTCCTCTCCATGGTCAGTAGTATGCACTTTATTCCTTAGTATAATCAATATATGTCTACTTAACGAGAACTCAAATTATTTCTCAGGATGCTGTGGTGCCTGAGTGTGCCTCTTTCATTCGAGACCGTACGACAGTCGAGAATGTGTTCTCTCTCCAGAGAGATCTCCGCCTGATCGAATTCAAAGATCTCGACACTTTCCTCTACCGGTTCACCCAGGTACCAAAGAAGACAATTAAGAGGACAACAATCAATGATTTCGTTTTTTTCAGGTCAACTTCGTTTCCATCTCTCGCTCTCGTTCCTTCCTCGATCTCTCGTTCGATGAAGTTTCTTCGCTCCTTCAGAGAGACACCCTCAACCTCGACAATGAGCAGCAGATAAATAACAATCTTTTACACAAATATATGAATTTTATTTGTCTTTATTTACAAAAAAAATGAAAATTTCGCAGGCGTACGAGGCAGTCGATCGATGGATATGGCACGATTCTGAGAGGATACAGTTCGGCTCGAGGTTTGATCCTAAGAGAAGAATCGTAGTGAATTAGGATACAATTTAGATTGATCAAGTGCATTCGGTTGTCTCTCCTTCCCTCCCCTTTCATCTCTGGTACAGTCGAACGGGCGAAGTGGATCCGGGAGTCGAATGAGTGCATCGCCATTATGAAGGACTACAAGGTTCGTTGCACTCTTTTCGAGAGGTCAAAGATTATGTTTACAACAGTTGATTATTTGGTGTAAATTGCGACGCCATAATCCCCTCACCTTCTGTGATTCTTAGAGGGAGAGGCAATACAAGTAGCAATGAATGCCTAATAGCCAATAGTAATGGTTTTTCCCATCTATTGTTCTTTCGATTCAGAACGGAGGCATTTCTTCTGCGACTGCTAAGCGAGAGTGCCCTGACGCGCGCAGTGTCATCGCTGTGCTGGGTGAAAATGATCTTTGATCTCTGACTCATGTTTATTTTTGAGGTTCTTATTTTCAAGGGGAAGAGATGACTTGCCATGTTGCCCTCTTCGATCCAATCGGAGGCACCTGGATTTGTGAGTTCAGGTTTCAAAGATACATCAACATCACCCTCCGAAGGTGGCGAACTGGAGCAGGATCACGCGCCAGGCTGCGATAAGGCTGTTCTCATTGATCGTATGGTCAGCGAAAGGAGCATTTTCCGAATCTTCTCTGCTCCATTGCAGAATATTATAATTTGTACTTTTCTATTTTAAATTATGATCAAATCTAGGTATGTCATTATAAACAAAAGTAGAATTTACGTTTCAGGTGTACTACGCATACCAGAACGAAGGAACAGGAACGTACGATCCATACGCGAACAGAGGCCGTCGGGTAAACTAATTACGAGAATATCTTTGCAATCGACTCTGCAAACTAGGCACTAGGGTCGCCGTTTGAGGATGAGAACTATAACAGTGCCATTTCTATAATGTGATCATCCGGCCTGCAGTGATTCGTGTTGATATGTTCATTTATCATTATAATGTGTCTTCTTTTCCACAGATTCCGGAACTGGCTTTCTCCCATCTCATGCCGCACATGAACTTCAGTATGGAGACCGTAAAGGGAAAGATGTTCGTTCTTAGAAGCTTAAAGTCTGAAAAGGACATTATACAACATATAATTAATTGTTCATATTTAACAATAAATACCGAAATTCAGCATCGTGGCAGGGGGAGGGGAGGAACATTCATCCGCTCACTGCTACGCAATGGATGTGTCGAACTTGGCTCGAGGTTGGCCATTGTGGTTTCCATAGTAATTCGATTTTTCAACGAAGTTTTATGTTCTCAGGGTGGAGGGGAATCGGATCGATGACGCGACCCAGGAGGAATGCCGCGTCGTGCGTGTACAAGGACAAATTGTACGGTAAGCACATAGTTAGAATCATCAAGCACCTTGCCCAAGCAATTCGGTCACTGACTTTGTGGTGATAGTGATGCGATGGAGTAGTAGAGCACGCATTTCCTTCCAGTCTTCGGAGGAGTGGACTTCGAGAATGAAATCGCCAATACTGCCGAATACTACGACCCTGACGAGGGCTGGTGAGAGGGTTACGGTAGGGATAGTGATGGGTATTGATTGACTTACAGCTGGACACGGCTTCCGCCTATGGCAGTCAAGAGGGAATATCCAGCGGCTGCGGTGTTTCGAAAAGAAATCTATGTCGTCGGCGGGTCAGTTTTATATTTCGAGTCTATTTTCGCAATTTTTTTTGGGTAGGACTAGGTTGTGTTAAATTTATCATAATTATATGATGATATGAGATAATGAGCGCAAACCTACCCGAAAATAATTCGAAATTAACAAAAACGACACCAAACTTAACAGATACTTTCGAAAACCGTGTATGCTTCATTGTGAATTATATGAAATTATTCAGTGGGAAGCTGATGGCCTGCGAGAAGTACGATCCTGTAACGCAGACGTGGTCCACAGTCGCTGACAACCTGCACACAGGGTACGATATGGCGACTATCGTAAACGGGCACTACGCCGGATGAGAACCGTCGAATGAGAACAGGATGAGAACCAAAAAATGGACCCTTCTTTCGGACTTTCACAGAAGCATTTTTGACACTTTGGGTCCCTACTGTGAAGATGATTGAAAAGGGTACTTTTTTAGTTCTCATCCGGTGGGTTCTCATCCGAATGTTCTCATCCGACCTAGTGCCTGTAAATGCATTGCTTTTAGAGTGTTTCTGCATCTGTCGGCGTGCTCTGGCCGGCTCTTCCTCATCGGGGATTTATCCCAGCACCTCGAAGAGTACCTCCCCGAGGAGAACAAATGGGTGGAGAGAGCGGCCTGTCCTCTCTCAAGGTGAGATCTGCATTTATCAGATATTCCAGATAGTCTTGCTAGATTTTCTTGCAAACATTCACAGAAATGACTTCGAAACCTTGCAGGAATGTCTTCCCTTATGGTTGCGAGTACGTCACTCTGCCCATTCCAGCCTCCTTCTCCACTCCTCTTTCCGCTCTCCTCAAGGTAGGGGGGAGAAATGCTGTTGACTTTTTTCGAGAACATCTAGAACTGCATGTGAACTCAATTTAAGAAATTGCTCATCTGTCCAAATAAAATGCGAATCCAAAGAGTGATAATGAAAATGAAAACAAAATGATAATTTTTTAACATTTTCAGTGATGGTCCGCTCTTCTCTGTGCACCCTCGAGTGCCTCGTCGATTTGTCTTCCTCCTCCAACTCTTTCCCCCCAGATTGTGATGCCCCTCTTGTACTCCCACTTCAGTTCTCCTCTTTGATTGTACCATAAATATTCAGAGTCCCGCAAGTTATACCATCAATTAGATATGGTTCACTGCCATATGTGCCAATGTCAAAGTATTTGTATGTGTAGAGAGTATAAAATAATCTATTCGTAAACATCAAAGGGTATCAATTATCAGAAATTGAATCCATAATGTGGCATAGTCATGTCGTGTCCCATCGCACCAAATCCATTCACACAAAAACATGTACAATAATATATCTCGGGCGCTTCTCTGTGTGGAAGGGACCGCCGTCCAGAGTACGGTAGGAAGGGTTACGGTAGGGAGGCGACGTCCTACCATTCCATCTCGAGGGACGACTTCAGGAAGCATTCGGGGATCACAATTAGGCAATTTGTTAGACTCCGCCCCTTTCGATTACATCAGTTTGCATCATGTCGAGGAAAATCACGTACATCTCGCTCATCCCGCTCTGCATTTATTTAACTGTCTTGCAATAACTTCTGCACAACTAAGTTATCCGAATCAGAGAGAAAAAATAATTTTAGAAAAACAGATTTGATTAAATTTAAAATCGCCTCTTCATTCATTTTCACTCCTTTTCCTCTTCCCGAGTGGTCGCCCGCCCTCGCCGTGAGTCTGTTCACTCTCTTCTTACCTTACACCTCCTTCTCCAGGTTGTAAGAATGGATCAAGCCTATTCTCCAGAGAACAACACCGATAACCCTACACCCAACTCGCCTTCGGACACGCACTCGTTGATTGAGTTAGTTGAGTGCCCAATTCGAACGAGACTCCGCCCATCACAGGTCATCGACTCCCTCCTCTTCCTCTTCTCTCGTCGAGAAGCAGCATGAAACCGCGACCTTCTCCCTTTGCGGTGAGCCCATTAGTAATTAAGGAAAACATCACTCGAAGATGGAATAGTAGGGTTCACATAGACTGACGACCGCTCTGATAGGAGAGTTAGTGGGAGAAATGAGCAAGGGGCGGGGAATTTGAATTCGAAAACACGAGTAGGTAATGCGTCTAGATGAGGGCACATGCTTTCACGTGCTGAATTGTTGACCTATAGGAATCCTGTAGCCTCTTCAAGTCGTAATTTTACAAATTAATTTTCAAATATTTTGAAATGTCTCATGTTCACTGGTTTTCAGGGCTCCAATTGGACCTCCGAGTGGCTGATGTCTGTCCGAATTCACACACAATCGTTCACAAGCTGCCGGAGGCGAGTGTTTTTAATGAATTTTACATTTCCGCCGCTGCATATGAATGGAGATGTTGAAAATATGTTCTTTGATTTCTACAGCACTGCACACCATTCAAGACGATGCGAAAGGAAGGGAGGGGATTCGATATCATGATCAACATTGAGGGCCGTACCATCCCAGCGCACAAAGTGAGAAGATTTGCAACTTTCCAAAGATAAATTAGGAGAAGTAATTCGACAGCACTAATTCTCAGTTTCTGATTGCTGGATTACCCTACTCCCTTCATCTGCTTTTCCAGGACCTACTGAATTCTCAATCAGTGTACTTCCGCTCAATGTCCAATTTCGCGGAGGCGTCTTCTGGCACAGTCAACATTGTCGCAGGT
This sequence comes from Pristionchus mayeri, assembly GCA_036245805.1. NCBI lineage: Eukaryota > Metazoa > Nematoda > Chromadorea > Rhabditida > Neodiplogasteridae > Pristionchus > Pristionchus mayeri. Next base: position 1,331,869 of record BTRK01000007.1, read on the forward strand.
GAGAGATCAAAGATCAACCTCCGGATATCTAAATCAACTAGTTGCTCTTAATTTCTGGTGATGATTCAGTGATCGATTACTCGACGATGACGACCTCGTCGACTACATGTACACGGGTCGGTTGGAAATCAGGGAAGAGAACGTGTATGAGCTACTACAGGGAGCTCGATTCCTCTCCATGGTCAGTAGTATGCACTTTATTCCTTAGTATAATCAATATGTGTCTACTTAACGAGAACTCAAATTATTTCTCAGGATGCTGTGGTGCCTGAGTGTGCATCTTTTCTTCGAGACCGTACGACAGTCGAGAATGTGTTCTCTCTCCAGAGAGATCTCCGCCTGATCGAATTCAAAGATCTCGACACTTTCCTCTACCGGTTCACCCAGGTACCAAAGAAGACAATTAAGAGGACAACAATCAATGATTTCGTTTTTTTCAGGTCAACTTCGTGTCCATCTCTCAATCTCGTTCCTTCCTCGATCTCTCGTTCGATGAAGTTTCTTCGCTCCTTCAGAGAGACACCCTCAACCTCGACAATGAGCAGCAGGCAAATAACAATCTTTTACAAAAATATATGAATTTTATTTGTCTTTCTTTCCAAAATATTGGAACTTCTGTAGGCGTACGAGGCACTCGATCGATGGATAGGGCACGATTTGGAGAGAATGCAGTTCGGTCCGAGGTTTGATCCTAAGAGAAGAATCGTAATCAATTAGGGTACATTGTAGACTGCTCAAGAGCATTCGGTTGTCTCTCCTCCCATCCCTCTTCATCTCTAATACTGTCGAGAGAGCCAAGTGGGTCAGAGAGACGGAGGAGTGCGCCGACATCCTGAAGGGATTCAAGGTTTGTTGTTGTTTTTCAGAGGTCAAAGATCATGTTTACATGGCTGTTAGGTGTTCATTGCGACGCCGTATTTCCCTCCCTTCCTCGGAGAGGCGACAAGCGTAGCAATGAATGCCTAATAGCCAACAGTAATGAGTTTTCCCATCTATTGTTCTTTCGATTCAGAACGGAGATATCTCGACGTCGACTGCTAAGCGCGAGTATGACGACGCGCGCAGTGTCATCGCTGTGCTGGGTGAGAATGATCTTTGATCTCTGACTCATGTTTATTTTTGAGGTTCTTATTTTCAAGGGGAAGAGAGGCCTTGCCATGTTGCCCTCTTTGATCCAATCGGCGACACATGGACTTGTGAGTTCAGGTTTCAAAGATACATCGATATCACCTTCTGAAGGCGGCGAACTGGAGCACGACCACGCGCCGCGCTGGGATAAGACTGTTCTTATCGATCGGAAGGTCAGCGAAATCAGATTTTTCCGAATCGTCTCTGCTCCATTGCAGAATATTATAATTTGTACTTTTATATTTTAAATTATGATCAAATCTAGGTATGTCATTATAAACAAAAGTAGAATTTACGTTTCAGGTGTACTACGCATACCAGAACGAAGGAACAGGAACGTACGATCCATACGCGAACAGAGGCCGTCGGGTAAACTAATTACGAGAATATCTTTGCATTCGAATCTGCAAACTAGGCACTAGGGTCGCCGTTTGAGGATGAGAACTAAAATAGTGCCATTTCTATTATATAATGTGAACATCCGGCCTGCAGTGATTCGTGTTGATATGTTCATTTATCATTATAATGTGTCTTCTTTTCCACAGATTCCGGAACTGGCTTTCCCCCACTTCATGCCGTACATGAACTTCAGTACGGAGACCATAAAGGGAAAGATGTTAGCTATTAAGAGACCGGATCGGTAATTCTCGACCTCCCCGCGGCCACGTCCCCCCGGAATGAGAACCACACGGCCCCACTTTGTGCATGGGCACCCCTTGGCCCAACGTTGCACAGAGTACCCGTGGTTTCTCAATTTCGTTTCTACTTATTAAAATATAAGGCCGCAAATGCAAAAAATCGAAATTTAATAATTTCTAAACGATAAGAGCTGGAGTCAAAATCTCTTTTGCAATGAACTAGGCATCACTAATAACTAAAAATGAGCCACCCTTATCGGTTCCCACTCGATTGCGTAACCGATTTACCCATCGATTTTTTGATGTTTTTAAATTTTGTTCACCCATATGGAAAAATCTCACGGCCATACTATGCTTAAAATGTAGCTCGATGAAAACTATATCTAATTCCCACTCGATAGGCAGATTCATTATCTATGTTTTTTGTACCAAAGGCTCAAATATTTGGAATTTCAGGTCTTTCATTCCAGCCGTCTTAGTTTCAACTGCGCCGGCGCGCAAATGATGACAAAATAAGTTTTAAGTTTGGGGACTGTGAAAACTCATCGAAAAATCCGAATTTGAATCGTTCCAAAAATGCCGATTTTAGAAATTTAGATTTTGTTAAATTTTGGGCATCACAAAGTGAGGATTTTAAAACATATGAGGATGCGCATTCTGCGCGAAGTAAAGAACACTTCCACGTTAATAAGAAAATTTGCATATAAGCTTCTGTGCACACTTTGAGATTCGGATTTTTGTCTTCGAACATCGTAAAATCGATACTGTCGGCCAATATTTTCGATTGAAATCGACTGAAATCAGATGGATTTGGTGACGTCATATCATATTTTAATTATCCATGCAAAAACAAAGCAGGAAAAAATGGCGCATTATTTCGGAAAAACAAGCTCTCGAATTCTCAATTATTCTCATGTTTGCACACTGAAAATTCAGCCTTTTCGGTGACAC